>VZTI01001624.1:232026-243098 GCA_013397865.1 Struthidea cinerea | reverse complement strand
ATGTGTGCCAGACCTGCTGCCCTACCTCTTTAAGCAATGACTTTCCATGTCCTGCTGGCAAAAAGTCTCTGGAATGCGTTCTGTTTTATTGGTGAAATAAAAATAACCCAAACACCTGAACAAAAATTGAAACTAATCCCCATCAGACAAAGAAACAGTACCCTTCAGTATGTCCTGATCTCAGCTGAAGTCAATCTCTAGCAAAGAAAATCTAGAGAGCAATACCTAAATTACTGGGCAGTGCCCTCACATCAGCTGATCAACAAAAGGCCCTCTATGAGACCATGACAGGGTCATGACATGGATCATGGCAAGCCAAAGGTAGATCTAATAAATTTTAAGAATGATGGCATTAGAAGAATTCCTTTTGAGTCAGTACATCAGTAACACAAGTTTTAACAAAGACCATAACTGCTGCAAACTTTGACTCCAACTGCTGTATTTTAATCCAGAACTGTGGGTCATATGTCCATGTCTTATGAATGTTTGTCAAATCTCTTGGTTTTTTCCTCCCTTGACTTTTCTAGTATGTTTCTTGTGAGCAGGCTCTTATTTTGATCCCTTAGTGGAAAATCAGCCACTGCCTTAAGCCCCCCCAGCTAGTTGTCAACTATGATTATTCTTCACTGAAACATTCTTGTTATTCCCAGAACCCAGCCACTATGGTCATTTTGTATTTACAGTTTGAGTCACTGAAGATGTGTGATAAATGTAGCGTATATTGCTGCCTTTCAGGATTCATACAGGACTCCAAGATAGTATAACTCCACTTGGCAGGACAAGAAATGCATGAATATAGAATGAAGTACATTTTTGCAGCCCTTTTTTTTCCGCTTTTTTTATTACATTGACTGGCTGGTCTCTGTTTTGAAGCCTATTTGAATTTTCCGAAGCTCCTTTTAAACTCCTGTTATAGAGCTTCTGCCCTCTTGCCCTTTTTGCATCTACACACACACACTTCTGCCACGCAGGCAGGCTAGTATGACAGGCTTGTCTCAGCTCCAGGGGATTTCTTTACCATAGTCAATATCCAAAGTACAGTCTTTAGTGTTGATGACTGCTCTACTGGATCTGGTAGCTGTTGGTTGGGATGTAGTTGCAAAAGATGACAGAATTCTCACCTTGCTAACCCAGCAAATCCTGCACAAGTGTTTGTAGTGGCACAGAACAGACAAGAGTAGATGGTCAGGGACATCTGGCATGTAGAAACTCCCTTTTAAATGGCAGCTAACAATTTTGTCAGGCAAAAGTGTATCTGGAGCCATAAATGCACAAGGAGCTCTTGAGCGAAAAAGCAGTAGTGTGGCATGAGGCAAAAATTGTACACCTTCACCACAAAAGCCATTGTCTTGTGAAAGAGCACTTTAGGGATGTTGCTAGTAAAAGTTGCAGAAAACATGTTGATGATCATGGCAATTTCCATATCAGTAACACAACATCAACCTAATTTTACAGGTATGGGTGTCATAAATAGCTTTTCCTAGTGCTCATAACAATTCTGTTTGGGTGAATTTAAAGGAATTTTATTGCTTCTTCAGGAGAAATAAAAGTTTCTAAAATGCCAGAAGTCACACTCTCAGATATCTGTCAGGAGGGTAACCAAACAGCTTCTCAGCAACACCAGTGTGGAGCTACCTGGTATATTTGGATTTGATTCTTTCTGTAAAGTTGACTCAGAAGTGTCATCTGGGCTTGCCTCAACCATTCATCTTTGTATGTCAGCTCATACAGGCCTTCCAAAGCCTTGGCGAGATGCCATTGCCCTCAGAGATGCTGAAGAGCTGCTGTGGATAAAAATAACTTATACTTAATGGCTGACACTGGTTGCAGTCACTGCAGTTGAGTTGCAAACAATTTCTATGCAAAGATCTGCTCACCTCCGGACAAAATACATTTAAACCTGAAGTTTCTTGCTAAAATTACCTGGCACCCCTTTCTGGTGGTCATTTCTGCCTTCATGGCATTATTACAGAACTAGCATCCCCATGACTGATGCAGTGGAAGCAAATAATTGTGTCCCCAAGGGCAGGCAAGTGCTGTTTCTAAACTTCGGTATATGTGGCTCATATTTATCAATTTTCAATCTGAAACAGTGGGGATGGAGTGAGTCTCTGCCAAGTACTGGCAGACTGGTGGTGACCTAGTGTGTCCTGGGATCACCAGTGGGCTGCAGGACAGCAGGAGGGAGCGTGGTGATGGGCTGGGTAGTACTGGTGTCACTCTGTGGTTACACTGGAAGGAAAAAGCATTGCGTGTTTTGTGCTTAGATGAGAGTTTTGACAAAGCAGGAGTTCTGTGTTGGCATCTACTGCAGCTGACTATGTTGGTGAGGCTGGGTGTAGGGAATGGTGTCAACAGCTTTGTGAAGCACTCACATTCCCTGGCAGAGGCTCAAGGAGCATTTCCAGCAACCTCCAATTAGAGCACTAATTACAAGAGATTATCAAATTCCCCAGAATAGACCCCAAGCTTCCTTTTGCATGCAAACTAGCAAGGACTTTCTTGTCCATGCAGGTAAAGCTCTCCTCAGAGTATCATCAGTCTGAATATACATCACCCATCACTGTCAACTTTCTTTAAACAATGCCATCTTAAAATATTGTTGTGCATGCAGAGCACATGCCTGTCAAAAAGCAAATGTCGTGTTGAGTGAACTGCCAGTCTAGAGGTTTTGAAAGGATATTTTTATGTTAATTTTCATGATTAGAGGCTTCTTTCTGCTTCTGTCCCATACATGTCCTTTTATGTGTTATAGTCTAGAGTACTAGTAATATAGGCACAGTAACATCTCAAAAAAAAGCATCAGGTGCTTTAACCAGATTGGAGATTGCAGCGCTAACTGGCAAAATTAACATATTTGTGCCTCACTGCAGAAAGCTTATGACAAGAAATGCCCATGCTGGCCTGGAGCTTTACTTCCCTTTTACTGGTCAAAAAGCAGATTATTTTGCTATGGTGTAGTTGCTGATCCATTGCTCATAGAAGGAGCTCTTAATATTAAGTGGCCTGAATCTAGTCTTGCTCTCTTCAACTTGGATATCTGAACACTTGAAGACAAAATTAAGAACGTTTAGAGGGATACATCTCACCAGTCTTCTAACACCTAAAAGTCAGAGGTAAAATCAACAGCTAACTGTCCTATCAAAGAACGGAAAGAAAGGCACTTGCAGAAGGCAATTCATCCTCAGATTCCTACCCAGTCCTCTCCACTGACTACATAGAAAACTTGTGTGCTGGACTGTTGAGTAGAAATTTGTTTTACCCCTATTTGTCTGACTGCGACTTTTGACTTCTCTGCAAATAATTCTAAGAGTATGCCCCAGCTTCAGTGCTGTGGAAATGAAATACTGTGTTTGAAACCTGGTGTAACCCCAAGTTCTCCTTATACTCATGGGGAAGGGGGTAAAAAACCCAGGAGGTTTGATTTTGCAATTAAAAAATAAAATGTCTTATTTTCACGGCAAAATGATCTAGTTGGTACCTGTAGGCATGTGACATATCATGCAGATGTATATCATTTTGGATGACGTATAATGGACTTGCTAGTTGAAAAGGTAGAACTGAAAGGTAGAACTGCCCAAGGGCGAGTTTAATTTTTGCACCTGAATCAGAAAAAATGTTTACATTTTCATTCATAAATCAGTGCTGCAGTCTAGTTCATACCTGCTTCTTCTCTTCCCTGTTCTCCTGTGCCTCTTCCCTTCATTAATTTTGTCACCTTCTCTCCATCTTCCCAGGCAAATCCCTCTCTCAGAGGTATGTGTTTCACTCTATCACAGATATGCCCACTTGGAATGCATTACTCACCTTCTCAGACACCAATATTTATCTAAATGTCTTTCAGTGTGATGGGATTTGGACACAATTTCTATTATCAGTAGTGGAGATATGCCAGCATACTACCACAGGGATACTGGTTTACGACTGATTCATTGAATAGTTATTTTACAAGAGACTTGAGTGTAAGCAGGAATACATATGTTGAGCTCCATTCCCCAAAGTGTCAGGCACTGTCTTGAGGATATATTTAAGTGCTGGGTGATTGACGGACAGAGTTTTTGTGTTTTACGAGGTTGAGCCAAAGTTCCTTTCTTTTTTTTCAGTCACTGAAGTTAACAGAAGCCATCATGGATGGATATTGCAGCATAAATTAACTTCAGTTGAAGAAACAAGATGGTTGCAAAGAAAGAAGAAAGTCTATTCTTACTGCATCAATAAGAGAGGAAGGATTCATTGCCTTCCAGAATTTGAAGGAAGAGGATAAGAATTAATTCCCTTTTTGTCACTGTCTCAGCCCCATTCTGCCTCATTTTTTCCAAATGTCTAAAGACTCAAGCAATGGGCAGTTCTTTAATATGCAGCACTAGCACAGAGTTCTCTCTACTCAAACATGAAAGTGGCTTAGCAAATATCTATTTTCTCTGAGGTCAGCTTATGGTGTATATTTGAGTGAAGAATTTTCTCCTTAAAAAAAAGTCCTTGTTTTAATGGTAATTTCCCTTGAAAATGGTAAACTGCAAATTAAATGGCAAAAAGCAATTAATTATTGAAATGATAATATCTTTGTAAAGGTTAAGAGGTAATATAAATGAAGTTCCTGTGAGCACATTAATGGAATTACTATCTTCCCCCATATAAGTGGTAACTGTAACGACCTTGCTAATTAGCTTTTTCATCGGGAAAAGGATATTGAAATATGTAGTTATATTGCAAAAGCACAATCTATGAGTAGGTTATTTTGTTACAATATAATATAGAGAGAGCACTCTAGGCGCTGAACCTTCCCAGAGAGGGTTAAGAGGTCTTTCCAGAGCATGTGTGGGAGATAAGTGAAGCCCCCATGAACCAAGAGGAGCTGATTAGTGACCTGCTATGCCAATTAGACATGCACAAGTCTATGGGCCCTGATGATCCAGCCCAGAGTACTGAGGGAACTGGTGAAAGAACTTGCCAAAACACAATCATCTACCAGCTGTCCTGGTTAACTGTGGAAGTTCCAGATGACTGAAAATTAGCAAATGTAACGCCCAGCTACAAGAAGGGTTGAAAGGACGATCTGGGGACCTACAGGCCTGTCAGCCTGACCTCGGCACCAGGCAAGGTTATGGAAGAGACATCCTGAGTGCCATTGCACAGCCCGTGCAGGACAACCAGGGGATCAAGCCCAGCCTACATGGATTTATGAAAGGCACGTCCTGCTTGACCAACCTGATCTCCTCTATCTATACCAATACATGTATTATAGATATATGTTTATAATCCATATATCTGCATTATAAATACACACACATCTAATAAATGCATATCCATGTAGGTATATGAATGTTACATACATACTGGATATGCTAATGACGAGCCTTTTGGACAGCTGCAAAAAAAAAAGGAGATTGGTTCTTCCCCTACTCAGGGCATGTTTTGGACATGGATACACCTGAAAGTGAGTTCTGTTTGGGTTTCAGCTGACAAGAGCTGGCATTGCAATTCTTCTGTGAATTAATCTCTGCAAGATTTCAGAAGTTCCAGCTTCACGGAGTCCCTGAGTTCTGTACAACCCTCAGGGTGTGATGGGGAGGGGAGGAAATGAGCTTCCACTTGGAAAATAAATTGGCCATTGTCCCCAACTAGAGGATTTTCAGCTTTCCTTTCTAAAAACCCCAGAAATCATTAGCCATATCCTTGGGAATGTGATCTAATAGGGTGACCTAGATGCAAGTGATTGCTGGAGCTCATGGGGAGAGGCAGCTCTGGTACAGTTCAGTGGAAAAAGGCCGGGGGAGGAACAGGACGCTGCCTTGAACCCCGTTCTCAGATACACCCAGTTTAACCAAACCGTGCCGCTAAAAGCCACCTTTGAGTTCTGCAGAGGCACCTCAGGAGCCTCAGGACAGTGGCCCAGGGCGCTTAGAAATCCCAGAGGTTTTATGGAGAACAGAAGCAAGCTCTTTTCTCTGCCCCCGCTTTTCACATACACGCCCTTCCTCATCTGCAGCCGCATCAAACGCTCCGGAGGGGCCAGGGCATAACCCGCGCCAGCCCCGCGGGGCTCGGAGGTGTGAGGCTCCCTTGCCCCGGACTCGCCCGTCCCGGCCGCCCCCAGCCCTGCTCTGGCCCCGCCGCCCACCGAGTGTCACTGTCGAGCAGCGTAGAGCCCGCGCCCGCCGCCGCGGGCACCCCATCGCCGGGGCACCGGCATGGTCCGGGCCCTGCGGGGAACCTGTGACCTCCTGCTGAAAGCTGATCCCAGGCTGAAGCTTTACAGTGAAAAGAAAAATCTTCTTGCTGTTGCACGTGTCGTTAAACAAACTCGTCTCCAAACGCGCCCGCCACTCAGTGCGAGAAAGCACCGCGGCAAAACCTGCTCTTTGTACGTTCCCCACATCTTTCTTTAACAGTATCTGGGGAAGACAGACAGATGTCCCACTCATAAGTAAGATGACACTATTAAATTATTTGTATTGGGTCTACATGCACAGAAAGCAGGCTGCCAGTAGATGAGCATTTCTTACTGGGAAATCACTTGTTCATCATCCAGATGTTCCTTATTTTAAAAAGTCCAATTAAGAATAGTGGAAATTTAGGATTGAAACCAGCCACATGTTTTTCCTGGGTTTGTGCAGGGCTAAGACAATTCCCTGGTAAAGGAGGACGGGTCTGGGACCTGTTATCTCCGAGCTCAGTCACTTTGGCAGTGTTTGTGAGGGCAGAGCAGGCATTCCTCCCTTCAGCCGTGGGGCTGGTGCAGAATAAACCTCCTTGGCCTCTCCCACAGCCGCCAGGCTTGTCAACAACAGGACACAAAAGAGAAAATCAATAGCTGTAGCTACTATGTTAGAGCCTTGCAAAATGCAGACCACCTGGTGGCTTTTATGTAATAGATGATAAATAATAACTTAAAAATGAAACAACATACGGAGGGTTTATGGCAAACAATACAGATTGTTTTCCTCTTCTGTTTTACATTGACATGTTATTTTTATGTGCAGCCAGAGATTAAAAGACTGATGTTAGCACCAACAGCACTGTATCCAGTAAGACAACTCTCTTTCAGAAATATGGCAAGCTTTGTTCATGAATTGTTAGTAAGAGAATTCACAAAATTTACCACCATGAGAACCACCAGAAAAATAAGTATTAATGATAGGTTAGTACTAGAATAGAAGTGGAGAGAGGACTTTATGGTTAGAGCTAAGTTTATAGGCCAAGATTCAGGTCTGGATATAACAGTTCAAAATCTACCCAGGTGTCTAGTTCCACTCACAGTAGAAAATATGCCATTTGTTTGACTTGGAAGGACACCATATGAATGGACAGGATATGGTCACCTGAATTTGTTTTCTTACCTTCCTCTGAGAAATTTGCAGGTGTTGGACTTGCGGTTCTCTTTTTCTGTCTGTTTAGTTGATTTTTTTTCCCTAGCTGCTGCAAGATTGGACATAATTTCAGGCAAATATACTAATTATCAGGTTATTTCTCTAGCATTACTTGTCTGTTTGGTTTCTAGTGACTGTATTTGAATAATTGGGTTGACTTTCTCTTGCTTCTGGTACATAGCCTCAAGTCTATTGTAGTACATATACCTTCCTTTTTCATTTGAAATCGAGTACAGACACGACCTGAAGATCCAGTTTTGTGAGATGCTCGGAACCATGTTGGTGTGATCACTTTCCTGCAGACCACAAAACTGAAAACGGATGGTGGCCTGAAAGATAAAACCCTCTTGGTTCTTTTTCTGGTCAAAGACTGAAGAATGAGATAGAGGTTTGGTAGCTGCTTCATTTTCCTTGGGGTTCAGGAACATGCATACTCCCCTATGGCATTTTATGTTGTCTTATGGGGTATACTGTAATGAAAGAGCCTGTGGTCGAGCCTGTGATGTGCATATTAGCCAGGATTGATTTAGGTACAGTGACAGGATTTTCTCTCTTTATTCTGCTGTGCTGATTAGCTCCATCAAGTCTGTAGTGCCCCAGCTGTAACAGCAGCTTAGTCAATGGATTGAGGAGAAGCAAAATGGTAAAATCTATAAGCATGTTTTCCCATCTTCCTGCTAGGGTAGTTTTCTGACAATGTATTCATGGGTGTTTGATTCAGTCTGACTTCAGTGGTTGCAACAGAAGGTAATCCATGGCTCAGGTTTCCTCGACCAACTATGAAGATTTCTCACAAGCAGATTCTCTTAAAATTCAAAATGCCAGGACCAATTTTAAAACCAGCTGCTCTTTCAGTGTAGACAAGACCCTGGGGACCATGTGTTTTTTATTGCTTTATTCTGAGGAGGTGTCTGCTTTTGTGGTTACAAGAAAGATTGTGAATCCTAGAGCACAATGTAATAACTCCCCTTTTCTTTCGAACAGGTTAGATGTGGATAGAAATATTTCAGCGAACTTTCAAGTAAAATACTTCAAAGCACAATGATCCTGAAAGGGGAATGAAATGTTGATACAGTTGAAGCATGTTGAGTTTTAAACATTAGGAAAGAAATGGAATGAGAATTTTGTTGTTACCTTATATGCACAATGTGTTTAATTTGTTCCTAATCAAAACACAACTCATTGGACAGAAGATGGATTGTGAAATAAAGATTATTTCCCTGCATGTGACTAAGTCATGCAGCCAGCTTGTGGGGGCATTCAGAGACAGTTGGCAAGATGAGATGCTTCAAAAGAGATGCAGAATTCAATGTACAGTTTCCGTGAGGGAAAGCAGAATGGCAGCAGCTCAGGGAGTGAATGTACAAGCCATATAAGGCAAGCAAATGAACTGCTGTAGAGATGCCATTAGCAAAGCAAACACTGACTTGGGGACCTTGGCGTATACCATGCAAGAGATAAATTGCATGAATAAATGCATGCTTGTTTGCTTCTCCCTAGGCTTCCAATGCCAGTTTTAACTGAGAAACAGTTTCCATGTGTGAAACAGAAGTTTTTCCACAGTCATTTTCATGCCAGGCAATTTCTACCCATGTCTGATCCCAACACATGCCTAATTTAGACATATTTATCACAGTTTCATTATAACCCAGGCCTTTGGCTAAGGAAAGAATGACAGACCTTAGTCTTCAAACAATTGAGGATTTAGTAACAGTACTCAATTCTCTTTCTTTACACCGAGAGCAGAGTTCCAATGACACAATATTAGCTTAGTATCCCTGTCATTTCAGGCATTGGTAAAATGAATAGCAGGGGGTAAAACACTGCACTGAGCCAAGTGAAGGCATGCGAGAGGTAAACAAGGAGTGTCTACAGTCACCAAAAAGTGCATAGCTCCTTACAGAAGTGGAGACCTGAGAGCTTGTGCATGCTTGGGGTTGGAGGCACAGCACCAGGCAGAAAGGTGATTTGAGGGGAGGATGCTGCAATGGTATGCTGTGGAGCAGGCTCCAGCTCTCAGCTTTGGGAAAGTCATACCAGCTCCCTTTCTGTCAGACACCCCGTAGGCACATCCACTTTCATGTTGTGGTGTGAATCAAGGGCGTGCTTTTGAAGTGAACCTCCAGATCATCCTCACTAACCACATTTTGTTTTACCCAGCAGAGGTGAGTACACAGAGTGGATTCAGATAGCAACATAGCAGAAGACAGGTGCCAGGAGTGTATCAGATGCATTCTACGTTCTCATGGGGCCCTCAGTCCACAGACCCAGCCTGGAGTGAATCTGAAGAAAAAGCTATTGAAAAGTGTGAACATCATTTAGGCCCTCAACACCATGAGATCCAACACCAGATTGATCCACATTACTATGGATGTATACTAGGTGGATGTAGCCTGGGTGTAGTCAGCTGTGGGTATGGCTGCTTTGGGGTTATGCCTCCATTGTCTTCCTTGTGAAGCACTTTATTGCATATATTCTAGCATTCAGCCTATATTTAACTGACTTCTTGATTTTTTGAAGCACATTTCCTTAAATACACTTGAAATGTTAGGGTGGAAAACTCGATAATGCTAGATAATTTCCAATCCATTTCTTATCCCTTGAGAAAATATGCATTTTCAGTAATGTTCTGATTTTAAGACTTTGCATTATAGGGAAAAAATGGAAGTCTAATTTTAAAAATACAATAAAGCAGCTTTGTAATTTATTTCTGAAAATAGCTGCTGTTACACCATTAAATGGTGTAAATGCAGACTGAGTGCAATAAACCTTACTTCCATTTAGCATTAATAATATTAATGAATGGTGTTTAAATCACACGCCAAGACTGTAAAAGAAACATTACCAAAGAGATTTTGCATGTCTGGTGCTGACATAATTTAAACCTGTCATAAAATTGTCTTATATCTGAGAAATATATTCATGTTTTTGGGCGTAGAGGAAAAACCAGAATAGGAAATGTCTTTTTCTCCCTGAGGCTCTGTGTGCAGAAGGCAATCCCTCCCCAAAACTTTCCCACTTAAGTCACTCTGGGAAAGGGCTGAAGCTTCTGTCTCTCCGCTTGACCTAACCCATCCGGGATGAGCTGCTTGGTACTGTGATCACATTTACTCTCTTTGTAGACCAACTCGGGAACTGTTGCGATCAAAATGCTGGATCAGCAGCTCGCATGCAGAGACAGACACAATTCTTATCACACGCACACCATCAGATTAGTCCATATTTTCCCATGTAAGGACTGCAGCCTTCCCCCTTTCCTTCAAACACTCCTTCGCCGGCTTTTTCCCTCCTCTCCTGCTCTTTTCTCCTCTCCGTCCCCGGCTTCACAGCCCCGCGCACCCCGCACTGAGCCGCCGAGCCCGGCGACGCCGCAGCTCTCCCCGCTACCCCCGCACCAACTCGGCCCCGCATTAACCCACCCCGGCACCCACCGCTCCGGCCCCGGGACCCGAACCCCCCCCGTCCCAGTCCAGAGCGGGCTCGGGAAGCCGGGACCCACCCCCACTGCGACCCCGCGGGGCCGGGACCCCCGCCCCGCCCCGTGAGGGCTCGGGGACGCGCCCCCGTTCTCCCGTTCGCCGCTCCCCCGCCGCCGCCCGGCCCCTCGCCCCCGGCCCCGTCCGCGGCCCCGCAACTGCGCCGACCGCGGCGGGTCCCGCCCGGGGAGGCGGTGGCGGGGAAGGGGGAGGAGAGGCGGCGGAG
>VZTI01001624.1:152525-230996 GCA_013397865.1 Struthidea cinerea | reverse complement strand
TTTTTTCCTGGCATCACCCCGGCGAGTTTTGGTTCCCGGCCGCCGCCTTCCCTCGGGGGAAGCCGTATCTCTCCGCCGCCCCCTCCTACCCCTGCAGGGCGGGGAGCGGGGTTTCGGGGCCGGAGGGGCGAGTCCGCCTCCCGGGAGAGCGCCCAGGCTGTGAGCTGGCAGGCTCCGGGGAGCCAAAGCTGCTGCCCCGCTGGAGCCGGAGGATTTGCAGGGTCTTACCCCTGGGACCCTCCATGTTGTCCCCTATTTCCAGCCGTACCTCGTCCCGCGATTCAGGGAACGATCTCCCCTAAGTGCCGTGACCCACTTTGGCATAGACTTTTGTTGCCACGCCAAGACACAGACAGATCCTTCTCTAGATGATGCTTCTGAAGGTATGGTGGCCCCCCCATGCCTCTCTGGCAAGTTTTTATCCCCAGGGGTTTGGCGTTTTGCAGGTTGAAAGGCATTTCTGTTGATAGGCTATGGGTAGATAGTTGTACTCTTTTTCAGTAGCAGCACAGGCCTTTTTAATATTACAGAAGAGACTTCTTTTTCTTAGTGTTTTAAAAGTAAACAAAACTTTTGTGTAGTGCACATGGCTAATTTCACTTACAAACTTTGTCTACATTCCCTCCTTGTGCTGAAGTAGTATTCATTTTATTGCCTTTTCATGAATTGGATTCACTGATTGGCGTCTAATCATGCTTAGCAGAAAAAGCCCTTGAAAATAGCTATCAGAATTAATTTGGCAGCAACTGTGAGAAAAGATCATAAATTTACAAATGCAGTTGGAATAATGATCCAGCATGAATTTAACAAGAAATACACCCCCAGCCTCTGGGAACGGCATGTAGGTTTCTGTGACAGTCAAATGCACTTGGCCGCACTGATACTGAGCTTAAAGGCTGGGAGTTGTCTGAGAAGGATGCAAAGGGGTTATGGCTCCTGGATTTGAGCTGGGAAGAGGCAAAGAAGAGCTGGGCTGAATGCAAGCAGGAATATGAAAAGAGACCTGTGTGTTTTAATTGTGTGCTCCTTGAGGTTATGTAGGGGTGGATCCAAAAGATGTGGCCATGTCTTCACTTACCAGAAGCCCACCTGGAGTTCGGGTTCCTGGCACTTTGGGATATCAAGTGATAAAAGGCTACTTTTGCACAGGGATGCCAAACAACTTGGAGTGCTGGAAAAAACGTCATCTTGTAACGCTTCTTTTGGGGTTGTGCTAATAAGTTTTACCTCTGTCACAAGAGTCTGATCTTGAAATACCTTAGGCCCTGTGAGTGGTTTTGCGCGGAAGCTGCAGGACCATCTGTAAAGTGAAGTACGTTCTCCAGGCATTGCAGGAGGAAGGTCTAGCTAACTGAGGATAAGCAAGACCTCATCTATTTTTTCTATTGGTACTGGAAAGATCAGGATGTACGGTGGAGAAAAGTGAGGCAAGTACACAGGGAGCCCCTGAAGGTGGCTGCAGAGTGTTCTTGGATGTGCACAGCATCCTGTGCCAGCCGGGCTGCCTGCCACCACCATCACGCTGCCCACAGAAGCTGGTGTCACTGAGAGTGACTGGAGGGTGTGCTTGCAAGGATGGGACAGAAAAGTGGCATGTCTTATTCAGAAGTCCCCTAGGAAGTTAAAACACTCTGGCAGACAAATATTTTTTTCTAATGTCACTGAACTTGTATTTTTCTCCTTTTTTGTGTTTTGTCATTTAATTAGGGACCTTTGACTTCATGATGGGAGGAAATATCTCCCTGGCTGTTAGGATCCGAGCTTCTCCCAGTGTGAGGATTTGTCAAGGCTGAGAGATTCGGGATTATCCATAAAACTCGTCTAAAATACACGGTTACTTTTGTATCTTCCTATTGTGAGGGGTCTTGGAGCAGATACAAAGATGGCCTCCAGCCTCACCTGTGCCGGCATCGTCTGGGCCTTCCTCTCCTTCCTCTGCGCTGCTGCCTCCTGTGTTGGCTTCTTCATGCCCTACTGGCTCTTGGGGTCTCAGCTGGAGAAGTCTGTTTCTTTCGGCACTTTCCGGAGGTGTTCCTACCCGGTTCGGGATGAGAGCCGCCAGATGACCGTGATGGTGGAGCAGTGTGGCCGCTATGCCTCCTTCCAGGCCATCCCGAGCGCCGAGTGGAGGATCTGCACGGTGGTGACGGGCCTGGGCTGCGGGCTGCTTCTCTTGGTGGCCCTGACAGCGCTCATGGGCTGCTGTGTGTCCGAGCTCATCTCCAGGACCGTGGGCAGGGTGGCAGGAGGCATCCAGTTCCTGGGGGGTAAGTGCTCTTGCGGTGAGGGGATGGGGGTGTCCAGGCTACTTGTTTGCACGTGTGGAGACTCCCCTGGTGCTTTGGGAGGAGGAGGGGGTGATTCAAACTTTCTCCTAGAGAGGGAGACCACTTGGCTCCCTCAATGACTGAGCTGGTTGTGTGGCTGCCTGAATGTGGCCCAAAGACACAGTGGCCTGTGCTCTCCTGTGCTCAAGTCCCTGTGTGGACATTATGTGACCTTTGAGAGCAGCGTGGCAAGTCAACTTCTGCGGGCCAGCATCTTCACAGCAGTTTTGTGGGCTGAGTTGGAGGCATGTGGAGAAGCATGTGGGCTACAGAGCCACATGGAGCGTTGTGGTTTGGCAGAGGAGAGGTTGTGTTATGTGGGAACAACCTCTCTTTCTCCTTCCTACCCCTATTACTGGCAAAGCTCCCTCCAACTCTGCTCTCTGCAGCTGCACGGATCTGGCAACAAGCTTTTGGCCCAGGTTTGAAGTGAATTGTTTATCCCTGGTGGAGGTGGCCCACCATCTCCTGGGAGGAGCCCTACTGGGCTGGCTGACCCACGCTGCCCGCTGATGGTGCCACAGGTTTGTTGGCTCCATGGGCTAGACAGTGTGTGGGAGAATTACCTCCACTCCTTTTTCTAACTTGTAATTGTGTGGCGTCTTTGTAACTGTAAGAGTATTTGAAGGGTATGAGACAATAAATAGGATCCACAAGCGTGCTTTTTACAGGGCAGTTTTCCCAGTAAATCGTCACCCTCCTGTCATCGGTGACATGCGGATCAGTGGCACTCACTTTTGCCTGATTCAAGCGCTCCACTGCTCGCACGCACTTGGCCCCATAAGGTAACGTGTTTCTCTGAGCTTTGGATGCTGAGACAGTGCAGGTGCCAGCTTTCTGGGTGCCCTGCAGTGTCTGATCCCAGCCAGGCACCCTGGCTCCCGACCCAGAGGAGTGGACTGTAGTGGAACCCTCACTTCTCTCCCCTCTAAACACCCACGGTTGCCCTGCAAGGGCAATCTGGTTATGTGCCGTGTCTGCAGCTTCTAAGGAAGCACAAGACAAAAGCTCCACTAACTGTCCAGTTTGGTGTGGACAGCTGAGGCAGGGAAAGGGCCCTGTGCCAAGCCTCCAGCCAGACAATTCCAGTGTAACTCCTTCCTGGCCACAGGGAGTCCTCTCTCCAACTTTTTGAGTAGTTTCTGCACTTTAGAGCAAGCTGACCCCATCACTTCACCCTTCCCTCAGCTTTGTGACCCACAGGCATTCCTGTGTTTAATCTGTCTGACAATTTGAAAGTGCAGCAGCTGCTGGAGAGTTAACTCTGCTGGGAGCTGCGGTTTCTTGAAACCTGCTCCGTTATACAGTTCCAGCCAGGCAGTCGGGGATGGATGAGGTTTTCAGTTTGGTGACAATCCGCAAGCCCGAATTGTCTGACTATTTTCTCTTAGAGCCATCACAGGCTTTAACCACCCCCTCCTTCCAACTGCTGTCTCGGCTCATCTGGTTTTAATTTGCGTTTGGCCCCTTTCTCGTGACCGTGCTCCCCCGTGTGCCTGTGGAACAGGGCCAGCAGGGGAGCTTCCAGCTGTTTGCTTACAGCCACCCCAGCAAACACAGCAGCTCCAGCAGTGGGCAGATGGCAGGATGGAGGGATGCAGGAGGAACCCCACTCCCCCATGACACTGGTGTGGGCTGAAGGTGTGCTCCCTTCTCTGAGGCAGGATGGTGGCTCCTGGGCAAGGAGGTGAGAGGTTCCTTCAGAGCACACCACGGCAACCACTGAAGCTTGTCCAAGCTGACCAGGCAGCATCCCATCCTGCCTGAAAGGGCATGAGCAGGTAGTGCTTGTTCTCAGTAGGTGACAATTCAAAGAAATGTGAACCTGTGATACGAAATGAAAATTGTCTACAACTTTGCTTACAGTTCAGAAATTAGTTACACAGCATGTCTAATTTTCCCCTCTACTGGCTTTTATGGTTGTCTCGCATTTCATTCAGCACTGCTGGAAGTGTTTAAGAAAAGACCAAAGTGAGAACCATCATTTCTTAACCTGTTTAAAACCTAACTGGGGGGGCCACAAGGGAGAGGCCAGGTGGTGAAAGCTGGTTATTTGGATAAACTGAAGGGACATATTAGGGTAAAGAGGAGTTTCTTACATCCCTCATCAGATCCTTAGCTGCTATAAATCAGTGTAGGTTAATTGTTTAAATGACATGACTACATTTACTTAGATGTCTAACTTAGGCACTATAATTACTATGTTGTTTTATGTCAAGATAGCCGTGAACTGTTCACCTTATTTACAAACAGGGAATGCCAGCTCTTTGTACCCTGTATTGCAGTTGTAGGTTTAGCTATATACTATGATGTGGGCTTTGAATATGGCTTGGTGGCAGTGCAGTCATTTCATTTAGTTGGTTTCCACTTAGAGATCTAATAAAATAAAACCCTTATAATTTTTTTTTTTGTTTAACTGGGGAGAAGAACTCCCAGCTAGCTTTGTATGAAGGAAAAGCCTAGGAAACTAAGCAGCCACTGAGTGATGCTATTAATTCATCCTCTGTGTTAGGACAGGGAGATGGCTAAACAGTTTCACTTTCTTTTTGTCTGAGGCATCTACACCCATACCCTGCTGAGGCTCCTGCTCCAGTGGCAGAGGATGAGTGTTGGAATAAACCACACTTCTCTTGAAGTTAGAAACCAGCATAAAGACAGGTTCAGTGTAGCTAGTTTATGTCTTTACTTGTGTTCCTTTTGTTTAGGATTCGAGTAAGTTTCTCCACATGATTTAAAAACACTGACTTGAGGAGGAAGTAAGCCAATGGATAATGGATTATTACAGGAGGCCCAAGAGCAGGGGAGATGTGTAAGCCACTGAAGCTTGTGGTGAGCCAAAGCACTAAGGTTGCTAGAACTTACTCCAACACTAGAAGCATTCTTACTGCTGTGAAGAGGTGGCAGAGAGGTTTGCTTACCAGAGCTGGTAAGCAAACAGCCTGATCCTTTTCTTCTAGCATTGTGAAGGAGGAATAACTCCAAGTAGGTCAGTGGAATAACACCTGTAAAAAAGTAGTGCAGCTTGTGCTAGCTAAATGGTGCCAAGGTTTTATAGCTGGGATTTCCCCAAGTTGCATGTGGCAGCTCAAAGGAGTGAATTATTCATGAGTGCTTATACCATAAATCTGCTCTTCTGATGAAAATGGAATGGCAGAACCTGCAAGAAATTGCAGCTCTAGGCAGAGTCAGAAGGGCTCTTTGGATATTTCTTGATCCTATGTACTTAGTCTGTATTTGCTGTTTCAGAGGATCCTGGCTAAAGAGCATACATATATTTTAAGATGTCTCTGGGATGAAACATGTCGAGTTTTTGTTCCTACTAGAAAGATTGCATCATAGACTTTTCCTGCTTTTTACAACTGTGGGAGCCGCTTCCTTTCCCACACATGATCACGTGGCAGCTCTGTAGCCATTACAGCAATTGCGTGCATGAAAAACAATGCTTTTAGCTTTTTCTAAGGCAATTTGGTGGTGGGTGACAAGAAGTATCCAACCTCCCAAGGCCAGCCGTTTCTGCAGTGGACATCAGTGGTCTGCAGTCCACAGCTGGCAAACTGCTGCTGTGATCTCTCAGAACATGCCTCCTGGACATCTCTCTTGGACTGCTTTGAAGAAATGACAATAGAGGTGAAAGTCATGCTATCTGTAACCTCTTGAGGGCACAGTCATGTAGATGGATACAGTCTTTGACCATAACTATAGAGGATATGACAGCAGGGAGTGAAGTTTAACGAATCTATGGCAAATTGGAGTCTGTAATTATTGATCTCCTTTTCATTGTGCTGTGGCAAGTCAATTCCACTTACATGGAGAAATGAGAAATTTGCAGGTAGGTAGCTCAGATATGACATACTAATTTGGTGAATAGTTTCACTCTAAATGCAGAGCAATGATTTTAAGAACATAGCAATATTTTTAAGAACATAATGAACTTAAAGGTTAGCCAGTTTTATGAGAGGCAGCGGATCAAAAGGCACAAGTACTGCAAGGATGGTCAATTTAAAGAGCATTATGCTGGCAAGGTGTAGCTTTTCATTAAAATGGTCAGCACGCAGGAATGAAATCTTCACTAGCTCAGAACTCCCTTTTGCTGTGTGGAACAGCTAAACCAAGCTCAGAGTACGGATCCGAGGGAACAGAGCATGAAACAATCTGCTGGCTGAGACACCTCTCTGAACCTGTCACTATGGCCCTGATTCTGAGTGCCGTGTGAGAAGTGAACCCTTTCCATGACTACGTGGTAGCCATGTGGCTGTCAGTAACTGACATGTTTACTGTCATCTTTAGCATTCATTTATTGCACTCTAACGAAGCACAAGTTTTGCTACTCCCTTCATTAAAAGAGCAAAGTTTTCAGCAGTGTCTACTCTTCCTCTCCTTATTTCTCTGTCTTGTTTCCCTTATGTGGAAGTGCTGAAACTCCCAAAACTATGGTCCTTGAATTGCTGGTGAGGAAATCTGGAGAGCTCTTGGAACAGGGGGTGATGATTTGGTTTTTTTTAGAAAAAGGGGACACAGTTCCTAACAACTTCTGATTTTGTCTCAGAAAATAAAATGTGGCCTTATGAAAAATGCTCTCAGCACTATGAAATTGCTGGAGAATCCTTCTCCGAGTGTTCTGTGCCAATAGAGGCCATAATAGTTTCCATCATTCATAAGGTGCTCAGGGCAACCGTTTGCTGGGTGCAGAGGGCAGAAAAATAAGGACCGATCCTTCAAGATGAGGAGAATGTTGAGTGTGGGGTGATGTTCTGGTTCTGCATTGTCTGTGATGAAATCTCAGAGAAAGCCTTTGCGATTTTGGGCTAAAGATTTTAAAGAGACAGATCCAAAGAAAACCTGCGAGTTGTTTGCATATTTATGGCTGAATATGACTTTGCAGGTGAGATGATACTAAAATGTAATGGACAGAGGAGGAAAGAATGCTAAGTCGTGGCCTTGTGGGGTCATGTAGAGAAGCTCTCCCTCAAAGGATTTGCTTGGGGAGACAGTTAAAAAAGTAAGAGGAGGCTCTTGGGAGAGATGGAGTCACTGAAACGAAGTTGTGCTTCAAGAAACACAGCTGGCAGTTAAAGACAGCTGTGGGGTTCAAGAGGAGCAAAACAGTCTTGATTCTGAGGCTGGCTAAGAAAGGGGCTTTGGGGAGAGTAGTTCCAGTTGACTACAGGAACTAGAAATTTCTGGGAAAGGTTTTTGTGCAGCTGGAGGAAAATGCACTGACCAGTAACCATTATTTCATCTGACAGCTGAAGTGAGGCTTTCTTCTTCCTGCTTGGAAGACTAAGATCAGTAATTTTCTGCCTATAGGGAGAAAATGTAACTGAGAAAGGCCTTGTGGGAACAGCGAAGATCTGAGATGATCAAGAGACTTCTGTCAAGAAAACAGTGACCCCAGACTCTTTTGCAGTTCTCCCAAGCAATTTCATCCTTTCCCCCATCTGTACATATTCTTGCCACCTCTGCCTGCAATTTGTACCTGAAAAAAAAACAGACATTAAAAAAAATGCAAAAACGACACTTTAGTTCTTTCATCCTCTTCAGCCTAAAAATATTTTTTGAAAGGCTAACATCTGGGGAGAGGCAAGGGAGGGGCATTGCTTCTGTCCAACACCAAGGCCTCTTCTTCACCTGCAAGTTAGGTGTTCAGGGCTGTTTAGTCACACCTTCCTCTCGTTGGATGCAAAACTTCCGTGACTTTGCTGTGCTTCTGTAAACATATGACAGGGCAATCCCCATCCTAGACAAAGACAAGCTGCAGGCTGGGTACCAATCCAGCATCTGTGTGCACATTTAGACCCTGCAGGAGAGGCAAAGGAAAGGACCAGAAGCCTCCCCAAGGTAACAGAGAAAGAGCAAACAACGAAAGCGACACTGTTAAATGTTGCTAGGGAGTGATTGTGTGTCATGTCGTAGGCTCGTAGTATCAGCAGTAATAAAGTCAGCAGAGAACACTGTGACTGCTTAGTCTGAGGTCTGCTGTTGGATGGGTCATAGGACAGCCTTCATGTAATTTCAGTTTGAACTAGAGTGTATCTCTGAGAAAAAAAAAAACTTCTAGTCTGTATTTAATTAAGTTTGAGAAAAGCCTGATCTCCATAAGTTGTTCCAGTGGTGAATTACTCTGACTGCTTTTCTTCCAGATCATTAATGCAAATGTTAAAAATATAGCACCAAGAATATATCATTGCGAAATTATGTTTTCTCAAGGAATATTTTGTATTTTTTTTTAAGATCCAACACTTAGGTTGCTTTTAATCCATTTAAGCTGTGCTTTGTTGTGGTTTCTTTACCAGAACAACCTGTATAGAAGCTGCTTCTTAGCTGGTGTGTTTCACACCAGTTCTTTCTCCAGTTTTCTCTAGCCACCCACCAAAGGATTAAATGCAGTGTATAGTTTTGCAGCTTCATCCCTTTCAGCTAGACTTTGACTTGCTAAACTGAATCCTCTGACTGCTTGTGCCTATGCTAAGTCTTTGCTTCCCAGCACTACAAGGTACCTTCACATACTGTGGCACAGCATAGAGTCAAATTCTTGGATTTGGATTTGGAGTCCAGAATAAGTAAGGCAGGGAAGTGTTACTGTTTGGGAAGATGTTCAGGACAAGAGAATTTAGACAGTGAAATTATCTTAAAGATTCTGTAGCATATGTTTATTGAAGATAAGCCAGCTCTCTCCCTGCTGTATTCAGATAAGACTTAAAATATAAGACAAATTCAGGATCAAAGCCTGAATGCAGTATAAGAACCGATGCAATACATGTCCTCTGTTGGTTTATAAAAGGACATTACTTAGATTCCTGCTCTATTAATTAGATACAGACTGTATTACTTGAATCTTTCCTCAGTGCGTGGGCCATCAGGTCTGACTGATAGGGAATCCAAACTAGCAGGTGCTTACCTGAAAGGGGCAAAGAAAGGTGTGGACTTAGATTCTGGGTATTTTCAAGATGTGATACTGTTTTGTATGGTTGCCTTCACCTTGGTCACAGAAGTTCCCACTGCAGCCTTGCTAAAGGCTGCTGCCCCGACAGATCTAACAGCATGGCTTTTTGCGAGAGTTTCCCTAGAGTCCCACTGAAGGAGACCTGGTTAGCAAAGTTTGCTATTTAAGCTACCACCAGCCATTTCAATGAAACAGGTTAGCAAGGAAGGATCACTGACAAACATTACTGGTCCTGAGGTGCAGAATCAGTAGCTCTGAGGAAGCCATCCCTGCCAGCAAGGTCACAAGCAGTGCAGAGCAAGCCGGGGGTTGTAATGCTGCTGAAACAGAGGAGATGTAACTTGGCGAAGACAAATGATGTGGAGAGTAGCCCTCATACTTAGCTGTCTTAGTTTTTTAATTCTGTTCTCAACCACCTCAAATAACTCTTCTGGTGTTTCAAAATCTTCCTAAAAAAAGCATCAGGGCGCTTCACAGGCTGCAAATTTTTGTGTGTCCTTTGAAGTCAGTGACACTTAGTACAAATTACAACACTATTTCTATTCTAGGATTATTGGATTTGACATTAGTCTAAATGGGTGTGGTTCTGATGATGACTTTCTTCTTGAAGAGCTACCCCAGTGAATTAAATTGTTTTTACTGAATTGTTTTGAATACATGTTCATTTTAAAAAAAAATTATATTTAATCCTAATATAAATTTTGACTAAATACAGAGGAAGAAAAAGCCCCATGCAGAGTTTCAGCCTGGAGCAAATTCTACAAGTAAGATTTTAGGTGCTTTGCAAGCACATTTAAAATAGAAATGCTGATGTATTACTTAAAAAAAAAAAAAAAGATGTTGCTAAAATATTGGGAAGAATCTCTTTGCTTCTTTTGTCGTCCTATTGATGTTGAATATAAAAGTGATGTTTTGAATATTGCTGCAGCTGTGTTGCGTTTAAGCAGAATTTTGCATTAAGAACAGAATTTTTGATCTAAAGAAGTCCCAGAGTGCTGTTTTATTTATCTGTAGAATGAAGTTCAGTCTTCCTGTTTTTTTATCCCTTCTTTTATTAGAAAGAAACAATGCTGCTCAGCACTTCTGTGACACTTTTAATTTCAAAAGGTTTTGCTTGCATAACCTAATGAAACATTAGAAAACGTGAGGCAGGGGACCAAATAATCTCTTTTGCTGGTGTGGAGTCAGAGGAAATTCAGGGTTACTTCATTTCAGATCCTTTGCGTTTGTGTTGATTAGAGCAGAGTCTGGGTTGGAGTTAGCAATTTTGTTTCTGCATTGAAAGATCTGGCTCGTTTTGCTTCCTGAGATATTTCAATAGATACTTGAATTTTGCTGGGAACTTCATTTAGGCATCAAAATATTTCAATATTTTCCAGTGTGAGTGAAGTCATATGCCCTGCAGACAGGACAGAATTGTTCCCAGTGGTGTATTTTCCAGGATTTTGTCCAGTCTGGTGTTAAATGTCAATGTAATTTGTATTTTTTTCTCATTTCTCTTAGGAAACTCAGCTTACTATGCATTCCACATGGAATTTCTCTATCACAGTAATCAACCTACATTTTCCTTTTCTTGCTCACATCCTTTTACTTCTCCAATATACATTTTTACTATCTAAGGACTTTAACTTTGGCTTCACAAAGTAAAATAAGGCAGTTTTCAAACTCCATCATTTCAAAGAAGTGAGGCATAGAACTCGAGAGCAGCCAGTGTATGGATTCCATGCAGTGAGCAGTTTGGAAGGAGTGTGGTGTAACTAATAAACACAGGATGTATTTGTACAACCAAAACTCCAACCACGGCTGCTTGCCTTGCGGTGGCCATCATGTTGGCTGGCTTCCCACTCAAGGATTTCCTGTGGCTCTGTGGAACATCTTTGTTGACCTCAGTGATGTTAAGCTTTTTATATTGCACAAGTGCAAGGTTCTAAGTGGCATTCAGACCATATGAAGATGGCCTTAAGTCACAGAGAACCAAGAAAGGATCCTGTCCTTGTTTTTGGGATGACTCTGCCACCAGAAGACATCACAGGTCAGAGGGGCAATATTGCATTTGACAGATCCCTTCTAGTAGCTGTCCTATATCTTCTCAGGCGTGAAAAATTGGGCATGGTCACTGCACCCTGACAATGCTGGTGATAAGGCTGATTCACCAGGCTTGATTAGATCTCCTTTATATTGTTTGTTCCACTGTCAGTCCCCTGATGTCACAGGTACATCTGAGAACAGAGGCAGACTTTTTTTCCCCCCTCCAGACTGGCTTTTCCTTAGAGCCTGACCTGTTGAAATCAACAGCAGTATTCCTTAATGGAACCCAGGGGAAGAGAGGATCTGAAGCTCAGCACTGTTGCTACTTATTGTGACTAGAGGGATTTGGAGGAGGTTGCTGCTCAGTGGCAGTGCAGAGACCTTAATGGGATACCAGATTCTACCTAATTCCCCGGGTATGGAATATTAATTGCATGAGGACTAACACCTTAGAACAAAAGTCTTTCTTGAGAGGATTGCTGCACCATCAGCTGAGTCCACATTTTCTTGCATAAGCCTGATAAGCCCCAGTCGTTCATGAGGACTGACCACTTTGAATTGATTTTTGCAGGTACAGTTCTTTGCTAGGCTAACAGACTTTTGTGTAAGCTTGGCAGTAGTTTGTAGGAATATGAAGAAAAATGATAATGAAGGAATGCCTAAACAATTACTTATTAGAAATCATTGTTATTTTATCTTGTAGCAGAATCCAAAGAGCTTCAGAGAGTATTAAGCAGAAAATACAGAATTGTGATAAACACTGCATGAATTCTATAGTAACGTAAAGATTTGACCCTTTCTTTCGCAATCTGACAGTTTAGTTGTCTTGCATTGTTTCCCAATAAAGATGCCTTTGTAATATAAATTGGTATTTTTAGTTTGAGAAGAACAGTTTTCTAATAAATGCAAAGGGATGTGGAGTTGGAGAAAGTATTGAGGTAAAGGCATGAATGGTCAATCTGGAATAAGAGAAGCTGCTTCTGAAATAAAGCACCCTGTGAAAGGATATGAAACCTGCTCACATAGTGGTGTATAAGGAATGGCCTTACAACTTCTGAGGAGTGCACTGCCTGACTTCTTCACAAGTTCAGGTTTTTGTCTAAGACTGCAGCTAAATGAAAGCCTATTTATGAATACTTTTTTTTTTTAAATTGAGGACAAACTTGATATTCGGAGCATCACAAGTCATTCAGGTCAGGCACAATACAGCTGAATGCCAGTTACTGGGAAGGTTTACTAGGATATACTATAAAGTGCTTTGTTTGGGGAATTTATAGAAACCAGGGTAGAGTGATGTTGAGGAACCTTCGGGAGTGCGAGAGACAATTTGTTTCAAAATTTGCTCTGACTCAGCCCAGGTGCTGCTACATGACTATGAGCTTCGAATGTCATTTGGAGATTTGTACAATCTGTCTGGCAAATTTGTACAAATATTCCCAGGTGTACCGTGTTGCTTCTGTTATGGTTGTTGGTGTTATAATGTAGGAAACTCTTGAAATCTGTCATGACAGGGGAAAAGGCAGAGGCAGTTGCTGCTCCAAAGAAGTCCTAACTAAAACAAAGTCAGATGGGGAAATTGAGGGAGATTTGGGTTTATTTAATTTTTAATACGATAAGAACTGATGCTGACTCATTTGTTGTGTGCTTTGTAAGTAAAAGGAGTAAATAAAAGGAGACCTCTAAATATTGGCTTAGTAACAAATGACAAATGTATTACTTTCAGGGGTAAAGTTCAGATGACCTCTATTCCCCTAAGAGCTCCTTTACTTCAACTGCATCCTCAGAAAGGTATGAGCAGAGGAGAGAGCAGTCAGAGGCAGGGAGGGAAGGAAGCAGGGGAAGTGGGAATGGAGAGGGCTGTGAGAGGAGAGGAGCTTCACCTCCTTGTAAAGTTCCATTTGCCATACCTGCAGACAGATGTATTCTTTGGTCCTGCTGACTTGCAGAGGATATTTCAGATGTGGTATGGGTTATGCACAGGAAAATAGGAAAATTAAGGATTCTGTGCTATAGTGTGTTTTAGATTTCAAGGAATTCTGTTAGTTTTCAAGTTCTTTTTCTGGCAGTAAAAACATGATGAATGGCACTAAATACTGGCATAAAACTCTTTACAGCCAAGACAAGCCCTGAAACCATTACAGGCACATTCTGCAAAATCAAGAGGTCGTGATAAAAGTCAGGACATTTTTATGAGAAATCCTTTTATAAGAAACACAATGTCTGGCTTTGGAGAGCTTTGTTCAGTACTGGAAATCTCCTCTCCTGCTAGAAACCTTTTCTCCAGAAAGTATTCCAGCTTTGCTAGCAGACCATTAAAAGGAGAATCTGGCCATTTGGGCCAGGTTACAAGTTCAAGCAGGTTGCAGTGTTGAAACTCATCAGTGAGGCAAAGGTGCAGATCCTGAGCCCCTCTGTGTGGCCCAGAGCCAAGACTACTGATAACCCCCTAAACAACTGAAGTAATGAATGTGCTGAAGCTGTTTCCAACAAATATGGGCTGCACAGCATTTTTGTCCCATGTCCTTAACCAGAGTTTGAGGGATTACTCCCAAAATGAATGCAAGCAGTTCTGTTTGGGAGATCAGGCTTTTCTTAGCACAATTTAAAAAAAATGCTGTTATAATAATTAAGGAGTAAAATGATTCCTGAACAGGCTGCAGTGGAGTGATGCTTTGGCGACCGTTCTCCGTGTGAGCACTGTTGAACAGGGTCCTTGTCCTATGCTGGCATTATCTTCTATTTCTTATTCTCCCCTATTGACTTCAATTCATTGCCCAGGCTGTGCCAGGGGCCACCATGGCTGAAGATAGTTTATACTGAGCCATTAACAACTCTGATTAGCTTGTTCCTCTTTTCCATAACAATTTGCAATAAAAACTGTCAGGAAAGAACTGTGCGAGGGTTGGGGTAAGCCTTACACTGGAGACGGCAAATTCCATTTCATGCCACTAAGCCGGAGATCCGGTGCTGAGAACACAGGAAGCCGGGAAGATAAATACTGTAACTTTTCATCTCATGCATAAGAATTGCAGTCTGTTTTGATCTAGTGATAGAAAAAAGTCATTCTTCTTATCTCATCTAACATAGTGGCTAGTTTGATTACAAGCTTCTTTGCTTGGCACTTTTTAAAATTCAATTTGGCTGCCTGTGCCCTTGGCACACAGTGGGTTTCATTAAATTTCACAGCAGTTAGTTTTCATTCCCTC
The DNA here is from genome assembly GCA_013397865.1 of Struthidea cinerea. Classification (NCBI taxonomy): domain Eukaryota; kingdom Metazoa; phylum Chordata; class Aves; order Passeriformes; family Corcoracidae; genus Struthidea; species Struthidea cinerea. The sequence goes on along the minus strand of VZTI01001624.1, from coordinate 216,492 downwards.
TGTGACACCTTTTTATCAACATTTGACTCTAGTGTAATTTCAAGCAATTGTGCTTTTTTTTCGAAGTGCTTGTACCATAATAATTTGGCAGAGCAGGTGGGGAAAGACGATTCAGACGCTGTTGCAAATCTCTGCAGAAAAGTAATATATGAGAAGCCAGGTCAGCCTGCAAGTGTTTTTCACATATGATGACAGCAAGAAGGAGCTCCTTCCCTTTCTCTATGATTGAAGATTGTCAAAAGTGCAGTTAAAGAGCTTGCCGTAAGAGGCAAATTTTATTTCCTTCAAGCTAATCATAGCTTCATTTTTAAAGCAGACCTAGTGGACTGCTGCTGGATTGACAACCCAAGGTTTTTAGACAAGCCTGCAACCCAGACTGCTTAGCAAGTCTGTGTGAGTTTTCTTTTCAAAAACAGATGAGGAGGTTGGTTTGGTAGGAAAGTGGATGTGTGTACGAGCGCAGGAATGCAGAGAGCAACTGCAGTTGTTTTCCTTTTAGTGTTGGATGCTCAGTCTTTGGTAGGTGGGGTGAGGCAAGATGAGCCCCCCAGCACTGGCCTGGCATCTCTTGTTCTCATCACTAGTACCTCCTCCCCAATGCAGAGCAACATTTTCTCTAGATGGATACTGGGCAAATTTGTACTTTGGTTTTTCCAAAGTATAAGTGGTTTTCAGGTGCACTCTAAAAGGTCTTTATTTGCAGAGTGCCAGCCCTTCTGCAATGCTAGCCCTTTTTCATTCTGCCAAACTGAACTTCCAAAAATAATGTGCTATGGTTTCTCAGTAAAATTTTAAAAAGTACCTAATTAAAAATTAATTCAAAGTGAAGCATAAAAGTTCTTAAAAGTGAGCTCTGCATTCTGAGGTAACTCAGAGACCGACAGATCTGTGCCTCACTGCCAAGACCAGGGCAGCCAAGCTTGGGAGACCATAAATTATTTTTGGAATGAGACTTCCAATTGATGAAACTTTTCCTTATGCCCTTTAGAAGGTGTTAGTTCTTGTCCTTTCAGTTTTCCTAATGGAATGTCTTCCTGTTCTCTACCCTAAGGTCTCCCTCGTGTCCTTGTAGGCAAAGAGTTTCCGAATGTACACAGTCTTGAGCATCCTGAAACAATTTAGGTTTTCCTTAAACACCTCAGGAAAGCTGGAGATTATGGACAGCTCCCCACCTTCTTTGCAGGAGAGACCTTTGTGCCCTGTAGTTCCTGCTGGGAGAAAATCCGCTGGGAATTTTCCTCAAGGCACCCCACTTCCCTTGAGGTTTCCCATGTGATGGGACTGGTCAATCCCATGCATACACTGGCACAACATCTTTTTGGTGGATAGGCTGACTGTAGTTTACATCTCAGTGAGTGTCTTGAGTTCCCTGAGGAGGAGGAGGCTTAGCTGTGCCAAGAAAGCAGGGGGGGTCTTTCTAGCAGTGACTCCAAGCATCCACCGTGTCTCTGAAGGGCAGTGGCTGCTGCAAGAGCTGTGCGCTCCAGCTGCCACTTCCCAATGGGGAGCTGGGTACCCAGCCCGTGCAAATTGTCACGGTGCCATCGAAATCAGCCCTGACTTGGATCTGGCTGGAAAACATGGCCTCACCCTTTCTTCTGGGAATGGTCTTTCCACAGCACAATTTTCAGTGCATGAACCTCTGGCTATGGACTGAAAGCTCTTTTTGTTTTTTCCAGGTTGGCTGAGTACATTGGTTGGCTGGTTTGTGGATGAAGGCATAGCTCATAGTTTCTGTGAACTTTTTTTTCCTACTAAGCTGTATATAAGAATACAGATTATTCTCTAGTTTAGCATGAGGGCTTGAAGTACAGGACCTTGGTGTTTCCAGCATCAAATGCTCCAGAGTAAGTAGCAGACTTAATACAGTGTAGCAGACTGTTCAGCAATAAAATTGCTCTGGGGGAAGTTTCTTCCTCTTTCACAAAATTAATGAGTATTTTATATCCTGAAGTCTGGAGATTCCTATAAATTTTATACCTAGCATAATGGTAGAGGTTTAAACCGCAGAAATCACATTATGATTATGATCTAATTATGCAGAGATCCAAGACACAGGATTTTCGATCCCTGTACAGGCCATTCACTTAAGAGCTGGAGTCGATGATCCTTGTGTGTGCTTTCCAACTTCGAATATATTGTGATTCTGTGATTTTTTTTTTTTTTTTGGACATCAATATTTAGACAGAAAATTTTTACCAATGTGGCCAGTGGCAGCTCTGAAAAAGTAAATAATCAAAGTATTATTTGAGAATGCAAGTTAATGTATATCTTATAAGAATTGTATCTTCATCTTTTTTATCTTAGAAGACTTTAGTAGAAGGCCACATCCTTTTGTTTCAAGAGGATGTACTTCATTATCAGTGCTGATGAACACCTGACTCTGTGGGCCTGGAAAGAAACAAGACTGCTAATGCCATGTGGATCCTGACAGATGTCTCTGAGTATTTACAGGCCTTGATATAAATGCAGTCTATGGATATTTCAAAACTGATTAACATTTCTGAACCTAAGTTAAAGTCATACTTGGCATTTCAATAGCATCAAGGCAAAATTAATCAGAGCTCAAAAGATATGCAGTCTTACTGACGTGCTGGTGACAGTGAAAATATAAACCACTGAGAAATATCCTGCTGAAAGACAGGCTCTAACCTGGATTTTGGAAGAGGATCTGCAAAACTGGCTTGCTGCCAGGGACAGACTCTAAGGTGGTGTGTAATAGTGTAGCTGGCATTTAGTGACTAAGGTACCAGCTTAAATGACTCAGGGCTCTGCCAAGTTATATGTCCTGTAATAAGTCACTGCAAATCTTCTTACTCGTGAAATATTAACATATTAAATATACAAACTAATCTCTTGAAACAGTTCAGATAAGCAGCATTTTTAAATGTACCCTGTCAAGTGTTTTTCAGTCAATGAAGCTCAGCAAGCAAATGCTTTCATCTCAGTGGCCCTCTTGAGAATGGTCAAAATTTATACCTGGTTGTGATTTTAGGTTGTGTGACTGTTTCTCTTTGTAGTAAAAATAAGAGAGCAGAATGAATTTTTTTCCCCATTAGTTTTGTTTATCTTTGTTTTAAATAGGTCAGTGATAACCTTTACAAATTTCAAAAGACGTTAATTGAGCCTCAGTGAAAGCTGTTAGGATGCAGTTTGAAAAGCATCAGATTAAATTGTACGCCTTTTCAGAAATCATGCTTTTTATTTATTTTATTATTTCCCTAAATGAGGGATTGGCAGTAGTTTTGCTTTAATAGCACCTGGTATGTGTAGGAAGATATGATGGACTCTGTGTCTGTAGATGGGTGTCTCTGTTTCCCAGCAGAAGGATGGTGTAGCCCATCTGTCTATGGTGAAGCTGGCCATTATTTTTAGGTGGAGAGGAAGCATGAGCTAATTGTTTAATCAGTTTTGAAACTGCAAATCTTTCGCTGTACTTTTCTTCTGGAAGAAAACACCCACTGAACAGGGAAAAAGTAAATAATAAAGAGGATCTACACAGAACCAGCTGCCACTGCAAACACTAAAGCCAAAGAGAGAGAAGACCTAGGAGGGGATGAAGTTTGGGGTGAAAAGGGGTTGGACTTTATTAGTTTCCTCCCCCCTAACTTTTTATATTTTTCTGCTTGCTTGTTGTGAAAATTGTCTTAATTTAGATTTTGGCAAGAGTATAACAGCCTCCACTACTTCCACTTACCTCTGAATTCAGTACATGGCGACCTGTGTATTGATCCATTGACACAGTGACCGGGATTTGATCTTACATCTGGAAACCATTCATGTCTTTCGCATGAAATCTCTTTGGTTCCTCTTCACATTTTTCCCCTCTCCTCCCAGGACACTCTTTGAAGTACTTTATGCCATATCCAGCAAGCATTCCTTAGTCATCATGCTAGTGGTTGTTCCCATTTAAATCCAGACCACTTATATTGTCTTTAAAATATCAGAGATTTTTCTTAACCTCCAAAGATGCAAGGACAGTGGAGAGTCTTCTGTCTTGCAAAGAGATGGTGAGAGGGGCTGCTTCCAGACTGGGAATGTAAGTCCACTTTGAAAATGGGCTGGGATTGCTGTAAACCAAAAGGAATGGTAGTGTGGTTTTCAGAGATCTTGAACAGTGTATAAATGAGAACGGGAAGCAACTGTTGCCACAGGACTCTGGTTTCAGCGGTTTTGAATGTGAATTCATAGGTTGCCATCAGATTTTTCATTGCAGCCTGTCTTCAAGTACTCACAAGTAAAACTGAGAAGACAGGTGCATCTCTAGTGAAGCTAATCAGTCTGTGAGATGGATGAGATGGGCTAAACGGGATGGCAAAACAGGAAAAATTTGAGGGAGATTGAGACTGCATAATTTTTTTTCCTTCACTATTTGAGTACACGGTTTGATGTCATCTCTGGCAAAGCTGATTGACAGAATTCTATATTGTGAGTTATAAAAGTATCTTTCTGGAAAAGTTTTGTCTTCACAGTGCCTCAGCACAGATGCAAGTGATACCTTCCCTTTTACAGGTAGGAGGCTAGAAACTTATTGAGGCTTGTATTTAAAGAAGTGTCGAATAGAGGCCTTTCAAGTCTTGGGTTCAAGCGTAGCCACTGACCCAGCTGTCATGTGCCTCTTCCTTACAGTAGGTTATGACTACAGGATTATCTGCCTGGCATTTTTGAGAGAGATGGGAATATATACTGTGTGGAGCCCGCGCTGATGGGTGACTGTGCAGTGTTGTTCACAGGCTAACACACACTGTTTCTCACGGCAGGTTACCCTGTTGAGCTCCTTGCTGCCATAATTAAATGGCTTTGTGTAGTCCAGCTGTGCAGAAGGCTTGTCCTAACTGAAAGACAGAGCTAATTTTCTTCCCTTTGTGAAGCTTTTCTTGCAATAATGAATACTATCTCATGGTTCAAAAGAGGTCATAGCTTCTTTCATGTACAAAGATTATATATGCTTGTTTAGATGACTGGTTTTCAACCTTCTGGCTGGTTGACTCCCTAGATTGCTGAAAAACAGAGCTGAACTTGCTGTGCTTAGTTACCTTTAGTGTGTGATGAAACAAGAGTCTGTGACACCTTCTATAGTCTTGGGTCACACCCACTGGGAGACCATTTTAGAAAATATAACATTTTCCACTGATGTATTTGTAGGTTAGAGCTTTTTTGTTATGTGTGACTTTTGTTAAGGACATTTTATTTTCCGTGTGTACAAAGAACATAGCCCTATAAACTTTTGGACAGAAAAGCAATAAGACATGCAAGCAAGGAATAGATCTGCCACACAGATCAGAAAGGAGATTTTGGATCAAGGATCTCATAGAGCCACTATGTGGTCATCTTATGTATCTGTAATATATATACAAAAAAATATACAGTACCTGCACTTTTATTCTGTTACGCAGACATGTATTTAGAGGGTTGAGGCAATGTGGATTAGATATTCTTTCAAAAGTGTTGTTTGGATATTTTGTCCCACTTTCTAACTGGATCTTTCACAGGAGCAATTAATAGCACTGCAGACTACTTGGCACTGAATAAACACTTTGCAGCAGGCTACACAACGTCATGTTTACAAAGAAAGAAACATTTAAGACTGGTGGTGGACTGAACAGGGTTTTTCGGTTGGCACTGCACTCACTTCAAACCCTCACGTTCTTACCTCTTCTTTAGATATAGCCATGTTAGGGGAACACAGCTGCAGAACATTGCACAAAAGCTCCCCATATACACCCTGTCTTCCTGCATTTTAACCTTCAGGCTGCAGGAGCCTGACAAGTTTTTCTTTCTTTTCTAATTTCTGGTTCCAGAAGGGATGCTCAGCTGGGTACCTCAGCCGAGAGTGAACAATCTTATTGATATATGCCCCCATATCTCACTGTGAGTGAAAAGAGAAACAGATTTTCTCCCTTTCATCTTTTTGGGGGGCAGCAGAAAAGCAGAGGTGCCCAGCCCCTGCACCATGCACGAGTTTGTTGTGTGAAGAGCATGGCAGCGTGATCGATTGTTGTGGCTTGGTGTCTGCACCTGGGGCACCTGGTGGGGAACCGCAGTGCTTGGAAGTTGGTGGAAAATTTACTGTTTGTAGGAGTGGGACCTTGATACACTGAGCAGCACAGTGACTTGGGGTCTGTGTCTGATAGCTGAAGAAGGACCAAGGTATCAATACACCTCACTGCAAAAACTCCAGGAAATCCTGTATAACTGGGCCTGCCAGGCAAGATCTAGCACAGCTAAAGTGACCCTCTGGCATGTCCCAGTGATTGGATCTCTATGGAGTTGTGGCTGTAAAGAACAGGAGCAGCTCCTTTATGTTCTGTGAAATAAGAAAAAGTGCCAAACAACACGGTTTTGTGATAATGTGATTGCAAGATTAATTGGCACATGCATTAGCAAAGGACACAGAGAAAATTTGCATTCGCCTGTGGGAAGAGTGAGTCAGAATGACTTTGTACCTGTTTCCTATTATGCGTGTGTCACACATACTTAATATTTTTAGTTTAATACTTCACTTCATTGTTTTCTTGATTATTTTAATTTTCTGAACTACCTCAGTGTGAAAACATATCACAGAAGATGCTGATACTTTTTATTTATGTAAGATGCTTAAATTACACTTCTGAAGTTTCTTACCCAGCATTTTATTTATCTTGCAGTCATAATTATTTAGTGCCTCCTCCATCTGCTTTTATTTAGTTATGTCTGTATAGACAGCAGCCACAAAGATAAGCCTCTTCAGGTTGATCTGTTACACAGAGAGCTTTCTGTACACTGTAATGAGTCTGCTTGACACCTGGCAATTAAACAGAATAGACTTTTTTTTGCTGTTCAGGAGAGTTGGCATGATATCAGGCGTGCAGTGATGTGACTTGGTTCTCACATGTGGGGCAGACTCTCCCTGGCAGTATGAAAAGGACAGGTGAAATAAATTAGAGAGTTGCCAGCTGCTTTAAACAACCCTGTTCAGCTTCATAACCCGGTCTTGTCAAATTTCTGGAATTTGATGCATTTTTGTGTGAATGTCTTCTTCAGCCTTTTCAACTGTTGCCAGAGAGAACCTCCTACTGAAGTTCTTGCTGCTTAAAATTCAAGCATGCTTTCAACTCCCCCTCTAAGACAGGTTTTGCTACAGAATAAAGACATTCCTTATCATGCTACTTATTTAATATATCCTTTTTGATGCTGTAAAGAGTGCTGGAGAGACTGGAGTCTGTGTGTGCCTGTTGGCTAAAATTACACTCTTATACACCTTTTTATTGCTAGGACAATGACACTGATTTCTGTGGGATTTCTCCAGGTTCACTTCTCATGTAACCAAAATCCAGATATGCACGTGCCTGTTTTCTGGGTGTACAAGCACAACTCCAGTTCCCTTTACAAAGAAATGATTTTGACCACAGTGGGCTATTTTTCTTTAGCCTTGAGTGTATCTTAACTCTTCATGGATATGACTTGGCTCTACAGTTGCTAAGCTCAATGAAAATAAAATGTTGAATTAAGAGTTTATTGACAGTTTTATCACTGAAAATATCTGTACTGTATGTTCACAGAGGCAATAGTTTGCATTTCCTTTTCATTATTATACCTATCTTTCTGTGAGCAATGTCCTTTGAATTAGTGTTGTGACTTTGAGCAACTAACCATTTCCAAAAGTGTGTTTATTTTGTCATTTAAAGAAGCAAACATTGTCATTAATTTAACAGTAGGATGAAATCTGTTTATTTTGACCAAAACATTGGAAAAACTCCTTGAACTTAAAACAGTGATGAGCCAGCCTTATTTCTCAGTGGTTTCTAATATGACTTGGATCTGCTCTGCCTTAATCCTCATCACGCCACTCAGTTACCCACTGTGAAATAAAAAAGGCAGCTCCCAGAGGGAAAGACAGAAAAAATTGCTTTCAAAACTTGGGGTTTTTTTATAATTTATAAGAAATTATAACTTTTTTTGAAAGGCTTTTTTAAGGCTCCTTTCTTCTTGGTCACAATTTTCTGGTGTTTTTATTAGCAAAAAAATGCTGCCTCGCTCATCCCTGTAATAAGAGTATTTCAGCCCAGATTCATAGCTACAAATACACACTGCCCACTACTCATGGACCTTGTGCAACTACCTGGATGCATGAGGGGAGAGCAGTGGATGTTGTCTACCTCGATTTTAGCAAGGTTTTTGACACTGTCTCTCACAACCTTCTCATAGGCAAACTCAGAATCTGTGGACTGGATGGTTGGACAGTGAGGTGGATTCTAAATGGCAGATCCCTGAGGCTCATGATCTGGGGCACAGGATCTAGCTGGAGGCCTGTCGCTTGTGATGTCCCCCCAGGTTCAATTCTTGGCCCATTTTGTTTCACTTACTCATCAGTAACTTGGGTGAATGCATAGATGCCTTTTCAGCAAGTTCGCTGACACAAAGCCTGGAGGAGTGGCCCTTCAGAGGGACCTCGACAGATTGGAGAGATGGGCAAAGGAGAACTGTCTGGAGCCCAGCAAAGGCAAATGCAGGGTTCTACACCTGGGGAGGAATAACCCCATGCACCAGGACAGGCTGGGGGCCGACCTGCTGGAAAGCAGCTTTGCAGAGAAGGATCTGGGGGTGGTGGACAACAAGCTGTCCGTGAGCAGCATGTCCTTGTGGCCAAGAAGGTCAACTGGATCTTGGGGTACATTAGGAAGAGCATTGCCAGCAGGTCGAAGGAGGTGCTCCTGCCCCTCTACTCAGCCCTGCTGAGGCCACATCTGGAGTGCTGTGTCCAGTTCTGGGCTCCTCAGCACAAGAGAGACAGGGAGCTCCGGGATCAGGTCCAGCATAGGGCAACAGAGATGATTAAGGGACTGGAGCATCCCTCCTGTGAGGAAAGGCTGAAGGAGCTGGGCCTGTTCAGCCTTGAGAAGAGACAGCTGAGAGGGGACCTTGTCAATGTATATAAGAATCTGAAGGAAAGATGTCAAGAGGATGGAGCCAGGATCTTCTCAGTGGTGCCAAGCAATGGGACAAGAGGCAACAGGCAGAAACTGATGCACAGGAAGTTCCACCTGAACATGAGGAAGAATTTTTTACTTTACTTTGCTGGTGTCTGAGCGCTGGAACAGATTGTCCAGAGAGGTTGTGGAGTCTCCCTCACTGGAGATATTCAAGAACTGCCTGGACACAATTCAGTACAATTTGCTCTAGGACGACCCTGCTTGAGCATGGAGGTTGGACCAGATGACCGACCCACTGTGGTCCCTTCCAACCTCACCAATCCTGCGATTCTTTGAGATGAAGGGAGCTGTGGAAAGTAGTTGAAGCCTGGGTACTCCAATGACACCATGTTGGCCAGCCTGGAACTTTGGGTTTTCTGCTGTTTATCCTCAGTCTTTCCCAAAGTGGTTAAAGACTGCTTCTCTTTGGCATAATTTCTATCCCTTTCCTTGCACTGATCAGCAATGTCACTCACTGGTTTTGTACCTGTGTGCTTCATATTATAATGTATGTTTTATTATTTTCTGTCTTCTTCAAGAGGTAAGCTCCTTGGGCCATGCCTGTGCTTCCTAGTACACTCCGGAAAAATATTATGGGCATCTAGTTTTCATGTTCTGTTCTTTTTCAAGCCATTTATTGCTTGAAAGACCAGTGCAATAAATAGCAAGCTGAATAGTCAGACGGGAAATTCTTGAAAACTTGTACCTTATGTCCCGATCAGTTTGAGCTGGCATAACCAGATGCCAAGGGGGCATCCTGGTCTCCCAGCCTCACATCCTGATCCTGCTGCCCACCGGTTTTCCACCACCCTGCCACATCAGGAACTGCTCTGCCTGAAAATTGACTTGGAAAAAAAGAGTTATTTTTAGCTGGATCAATTCCCCTGTTTGATTGCCACACAAATGTTTGCGCTGGCACAGTTGAAAGGATGCAGTGGGAGTGGGAATGAGCAGTCACAGATCTGAGGAGGAGGAGGAAGCCAGGAACTGTATGCATCACCGTAAAAGTGGCTGTGCACTTGGAGTCCTAAGGCCTGACCCTCAGTGGGAGCATGTGTGGAATCCTAAAAGGGTTAGTATGTAACAATATATATAGGTGCAGGTGATGATGAACGTGGAAAGTGAACGTTTTCAGCCCCAACACTTGAGAAGCAGTGGTTGGAGTTACAGAGCAAGAAGTTTTAACAGAGCCTTGCTGAACCTGTGGGGGCTTTTTTTTCCCGTGATCATCATAGAAACAACAGGGTTGTCTCTCATAGCTAGATCTTCCTAAGTGCACACTGCAAGTGAGAAGTACCTGTGATAAACAAGGCTGGGTGCTTAATTGCTTAGAAAGGAAATAACTTCTATTACAATATATTTTTTCTATGGCAGCTTTTAGGTTCCCTACCCTGTAGCCTCTGTGACCAAACTCCTTAGTCACAGCTCGAGGCTGCAGAACATTGTCATTATTCGGTGGTTAATGCAGAGATTTCAGTAATCCTCAGGGGGTAGGAAAAAAAAAAATGAAGAAAGGAAGAAAGAAGCTTCCTGCTGATGAGATTTCCAAAGCCAGAGTTTATGCACTGTATATTTAATGAGCACAGGTGAAGCAATTTTATTGTTTCTTTCCAGGCTTGTGTGAACCTTGTATTCAGGAGTTCTTGTCAGTGGGATTCCTGTACCCAACATTTAAACAGTACTTTCTGGAGGGAAGAAAACAGATCTGAAATTTGAAGTCATGGATATTTCTAATGCAGTTTTTCAGGATTAATTTTGCATGTAATCACGATACAGTTTGTCTTCCCCAGAAAGACCTAATGCCGTAATACATCACTGAGCTTTTCTCTGAGAGCTGATTGTTACTTAATGCCTGCAACCAGGTTGTGAAAATTTGAGGCTTTTTCTCTGCAAAGTATACACTCATAAAAAAGGCATTTTTCAGAGCTGCATCAGCAGAAGTGGTTCTGTTATTATGCTTGGGTGCTTTATGATGCTGTTAGCATCCTCCTTACATACTACACCAAAATGATCCATTATGTCATGTGAGTAGCTTCACTATTTAATCTGCTTTGCATTTATTGTCTTGTATTTTAAACTTAAGATACGGTCTTCTAAATGTAACCATCTTCTCTTTGTGGGCGTAAAACCCACAAAGAACGTGTTCACTGTGGATTGCAATATCTAACATTTTTTGTTTACAAAAGGGAAAATGGCAGGGGTGTCTATGTTCCCAGGGACTTTGATCCTCTGGAATCTTTCTGTTTGCAAATAATGGAGCAGGAGGTGTCAGCAGCTCCAGAAATCTTACCAAGCTACAAAGAATTGCATTGGTTTCCCAGAGTGAATGGAATCCATGCAGGATGTTATTAAGCACCACCAATTAAGATGACTGTTCCAAGTGTCTGCAAACATAAGACCCCCTTCTAGAGACCCAGTGGATTTCAAATCACTCCCTTAAAATGCCTTGCAGTGTTATTTCTTTACACATCTCTTCTTTAGTCTGCTGTATATTTGCTTGCTTGAAGTCCAGCCTGATGTCTGACACTGGCAGGTAATTATGTAATTTTCAGAAGAATAAAAATATCAAAGCCACAATACCAAAATGACGGCTGAAGTTCAGTGTGCTCTATTTTAGTCTTCTCCTCCCATTTCTAATTTGCAATGGGCTGCTGAAGTTAGCTTCTACCGCATGGCTGCCCATTGTGAAGCTGGTGCCCACAATCACTTGCTTTTTCTATGGAGCCAGTGGGGCACAAGGGGAATTTCATGATCTCAGTGACAGTGATAACAATGCAGAGTCAGATCCTGACATTCAGGAAAGCTGGTTTTGAAACTTGGCAGTCAAACAAAAAGAGCCCAGTTTTAAACCTTCGTGATAAATTATCCTAACACTTAGAATTAAATGTGGAGTTGTTTTTGACACGTGCATGGTCTCTCACATTGGAGTGGGTCTTTCTGAAATATTGTATTTCAGAATAGTTATCTGATATTTATGTATCCCGTACTTCAATAAGGGTTGCACAAGCAGTTTTAAATGCTTCATGATAATGTCTTAAAGCATGCCATAAACATAGCAGAGCAGCTTCTTTACAGGCAATGATATTCCAAAAATAGTATTTCACTACTCTGAAAGGCTGTTCCATACCCTTGGTCCTTTAGTGGCTAGAAGTCTTCTCCTAATCTTCAGAATGAATTTATGTATTCTTAGTATGTACTTATTTGCTCTTGGGCCCATGTTGAACCTTAGGTTAAATAACTATTTTCCCCCTGTGCTCTGAGCTGCTCTGATGTATTTATATAAATAGCAATTTCAGCTCAGACTTAACTTCCATTGTTTCGTGCAGTTCTTTTTTTTATTTTTAAATCATGGGTAGCTTTACTTCCTCTTTTAAGATACAGTTTGCAGTTGTTCCTCTCACTCTGTTAGCCGTTGACACAATCTTGCACAAGTTTGTTGCTCCTGTTTTTAATTTTTGCTTCCCCCAGTTTTTCAGGTGAACGGTTTCAGCCATCGGTTGAGGTGCTCTATTTTCAGTGAAGGGAGATAGGCCTCACCAGTAGGAGCTTGATCCCACCTGTGTCACATCCCACCTATATTAAGAGAGAATACGTAGTTTGGAGGTACCTCTGGTCAGTGTGGAGAGAGCCTGGACAATTAGCTGATATAAGATGCTTCAGCTTTAGCTGGCTAAAGTTCAGTGAGATGAAACCTGCCGCCTCTGGACAGCCTTATTTGGTAGCAGTCAGTCTCTTGTAAGACCCGGGGATGATCTATGAGTACACCCATGTCACATATTGATATGATTCTCCTCCTCCAAGATGGCTTTGTAGGGCATGAAAACACCTTGCAATCTTTTTAAGAATCAGTTCAATGACACCATGGCATAATGCTTTATCATCTGTTATGCTCCACTGCACTGAGTACATCCCATAGGACATCTCTGGAAGGAGGTGGTTGCCTGCTGTCCATGTGGAAGGTCTGTTCCCCTGATTGATTAGCCTTCTGCATTTCACACTTCAGATCATCCCTGCATAAGAGAGCTCTGCCTGATGAATGCTAATATTGGCACTACGGGTTGTGCCTTACTTAAGATCAGGCTCACATTACTAATATTCTTACTTTGGTTCCAAGATCTTCACTGGATAACCCCATTTCTGTATATTTAAATGATGGGAGACTGGGAATTTGCTCTCATGGATAGTGACAGCATCCTTTGTTCACTAATAAGGCTTGGCAATTAATTGTGAAACTTTGCACAACAAATCCTTCAGCACATGTGTGGCATGTAAGCCCCATATTCTGTATTCAGTAGACCTTTTTTTGGGTCTCACTCCATAGACAGAAGATTATGCCATGAATGAAAGAACACGCTTGAAAAAAAGACTCAAGTGTGATGCCTTGCCAATGTAGTTTGTTAATGCCTGAACAAGTGTAGTTGAGTTTCAATTATTTATGATAATATCTTCTAGCCTGCCAATAAAATAGTGTAATAGGTTTTATAAAAGTAATGAATTCCTAGAAATAAGAGATCTTGTTACTAACATAAATTAAAACTCTGCTGAGAAGTGGGATGAGTACCCTTGGGGGTAAAGAGGTTGTTGAGGTCTTCAAATGTGTGGATTAGCAAAATGAGAATTAATGAGCTGTTATTATTTATAGAAGCAACATCTGATCAGTCTTTCCTCATAATTCATACCTCCCAAAACCTGGATTTACTTCACTTTTTCTCAGCTAAAGGCTTTAGACTCAGTAATATTTCTTCTACAGAACCAAGATTTGGCAGTATTTTAAACAGGTTCTCCATTTTATGCTAGAATAATTATTCCTGATTTATGTTCTGTCTGTTTTGCATACAATGGGTCAAGTCCCTACTTAAAATTCATGTAGCCCCATTCATGTGAAAGAGTCTTTTAACAGTTCAGAGGTACAGCAAGGCAGCTGAGGAGATGCCTGAGACCTTGACTCAGACCAGAGATTTCCTTTGTGATCCTGACCAAGTCTCTCAGGGTGCATTTACCTGCCTGCAGACAAGACAGCTGCATACGTGGTCTGTCTCTACACACAAAGGACAGAACAGCTCATCAATCAGAGGTTATTATTTTTACCCTAAATAGTTGTCCTAGATGATGGAGGCTTTATTGTTTGTCTGTGCTCCAGTATTTGGTGCTCCTGCTTCATGGTGCTCTTTCCTGAATGTCAGAGACTTGCCTGAAAGCCACCTTACTTTGGTGGTGATTCCCCACTGAGAGTTACTTCTCAAGTCTTAGAGCCATTTTTAAATGCATTTTTCATGTATATTTGATTATATTTGGCTTATGGTAACTCCTAGCACAGCTGCAATGGCATCGTACCTGTGTTGCTGTATCTGTAGTGCTTATCTATACTGCTATTCTTACACAAAGGAGCAATGCCAGTGAGCTTGGCACCAGGCAGACGTGGAAGGTGGTACACCATGACATACAATTTCATATGCTACGTCTGTCTGCCTGTCAGCAGCATCAGTGCTATCCCAGCACCTCTGGCTATGTTTTGTACTCTCTGAGCCAGTGAACTATCTGACTCACTAAGAACCACCACTTAAGAGTCCTCCTTTAGTACTGATTTGTAAGCTTTAGCTTCTGTGATTATTTCTGGTCCATAATCTCATTACCTAAACACCCCTATATTGAACAGTCTGAGTCACTTATCATGCTGTAAACTAATTTATTCCAGTCTCTTCTGAATGTGTTTGTTTTTGTCTTCTGATGGATGGAAATACCTCTGTGCTTTCTGCCTCTTGCTGCTGGCATCCCATCTATTTCTGCCACTTCCCCAGGCCGGCTGGTACTCTCACAGAGAGCTGCTGTTTCCTTTAGTGAAAACACTCCGGATTTCTCTGCTGCATTTGCTGGCTTATTCCTAATTCCACTTTTGCTCTCCTTTTAATTTTGTCTTTAGTCTTAAGTATATTTTCTTGCTGTATCCTCAAAGTGATATTTAGAGGTTTCCCTGATGGTTTCGTTCTCTGTTCGTATGCCATATTACAATAACCCTAACTCAGATGTGTAGGTGTCTTTTCTTATTATTACCATTATTATGTCTGCCACATTCATTACCAACTGGCAGCCACAAGCTTTACATACTAAATAGTTTTCCCCTTGAATACCCTTTACTTCTCCTCTCTCAAGTTTATTTTCTTCTCAGTCTGTGGGACAAATTACGTGTATAACTACATTAATGACAATGGGAACTAGGGGTGCAAATGTCCCTTGTGCTGAAAGGAGAACGGGTCTCCATGTCTCTTGTCATCTAAGTGGCATCCAGGTGGGCTTTCTCAGTGCTTCTCCTTTGGGGTTTTGCCCTGCCCTCTCCCACTGGCACAGAATATGCAGCTTGTGGGGAAAAATGTGGCACAAGTCATGGTAAATTAAACAGATATCAAAATCCCTAGTGAAGAATGGGCAAGGTACAGTGGAGAAGTACAGAAAATAGACAGGCACTAAGGAGGATGAATGCAAGCTGTGCCTTGAATAATTAGATGAAACATAAATAAAACAGTGACACGATTTGTTTCCCCACTTACCTCATGAATAAGAGACACCAGTCCTGACTCTTCCTTACTGGAAGGGAAACATCAAGTTCAGTGATGTTACTCCTGATTTGCAGTGATGAAAGTGAAAGAAAATTGGCTTTATTTTGAGAGATGATCTTGAGGGAGTTGTTGGGGAATGATGAAGCTACTGGACTGACTAAAGTCTCCTGTTACAGCCTTCTATATGTTAGGGCAGAACTCACACTTCGCCTTTATGATAAATTAGTATTTATCCTGGAGCAAATATATATATATTATGGTACCAATGTGTCTTTTGAGTGAGATGGGAGACTGAACCATGACAGAAAGGAAACTGCAAGAGAGTTAATTTATTTGGCATGGTAAAGGAGGCTATTCTGTGAGGTACAGCAGATTATAATATAAGAAATAGTGTCATGTGACAATTTTACTGGAGTGCTTTAACATATTCAACAAAGCAACCTAACTGAAACAAAAAACCTGGCCACATTGAAGGATATCTTGAAGGGGTTTTGTATGTGTTTTTCTTCAGAGGTCACAAACAAACCACTGAATATTGCTTTTTGCACATAATGGAAAGCACTGAGTTATCCCATTGGTTTCAGTAGAATGAGATGGCTTTTCATGCAGGCACCACTGTTACTATTCTTTATTAAATTGCTTGGTATCCAGACAGGCACTTTGCAGACAGACACAGGAAAGTTTCTACCCTGAGGAGCATAAGAGTGTAATTAATCCTAGCAGTGATTTTAACAGGACATTTCAGGCACTGAAAATTCCATCTTGTTTTTAGGATCAGATGTAGAGGAGAGGTATGGACCAGTTCTGCAAAGTTGTGGCATCTGCCCCACAAAGTCCAAACTTTTTCCCTCCCCTGTCAGCATCTTTCTTACTCTGTGGTCTGTTGACCCTTTGCATTTGGGCTTTGACGTGTAGGAAGGGAGAAGTCCTGGAGCTGTACAGCTGCAGTTGGGCACTCCAAATGCCCCTCTAGGAAATACACAGGAATCACCAGCTCGTGGTGGATCTGTTCCCTCCTGGTGCTTGGCTTGACTGAGATGTAGCTGCTGTGTAGATTGTGTACTCACAGACGATCTCCATTCTCAGCAGATCGGACAAAGCTGCCTAATGCCACGTCTGGACAGCAGAACACTTAATTTCTTAAATATTTTCAGTGTTTTTCATTGAGACCTAGTGGACTATGATTGTCATGTATGAATTATTTTTAATAGTGCCATGGTTCTGATTTTTATTTATTCAAGACAAATTCAGTCCTGGAATAAGCAAGTGCAGCTCCAAGGCAAACCTTAGGGTCAAATATGAAATCAGGCTCTAAAGATACACATTTGGCAAGAGGATGGGTACTGGTATGTGAGAAGAGGGCATGACAGAGCTTTTAAGCCCTTTTTTGGGTTTGTTATAATTCTCTTTGTGCCTGTGCTTGTAGTTATATGTCTATGCAAGGATTCACATCCATTCAATGGATAGAGGCTTGAGCCTAGAAAGTACCATTTATGAGTCAATGGCAGCCCACAGGTGTAATATTTCACTTGACTGAAGCAATTTTGAACACTGAACTAGAGAAATTAAGACTTTACTCAATCTGAAACTAGTTTACCTGGATTTTTTTTTTTTTGGCTCAAATTCTTCTTATTGAAAATGTAGCATTACAATCTACATTAAAATGACAATAATCGTAACAATGATACCCAGATTTTATGTAGCATTTGTATTTCTTATTAGTGGTAGTTTCCAGCTATGATGATAATGTGTGAAATAATTTCCATAGGCTCATGTGTTTGCTATGAAAATATAAGTTCAACCCATAGTCTTTAGTGAACACTTTGTTATGAAGAATCTTTGTAAAAAAATGGCCACTTGGGAAGCAATTACTAATAATTACAGAATCCTTCATCACTGCTTTTGATCTTTTGCATGCATGGATCTAAAACCCTAATATTCACGTTGCTGACAGTACAGCACAGTTCAACAATAGCTTTGATGCCAGTAGGAACAAAAGGGCTTTTTAAAAATATTCAATTCAGCAATTACTGTCACAGCTCTACTCCTTAAGTGCAACTGTGTGTGTTCCTTGCAGTTAATGAATTCATATTACCTTTTAGAATTCACAATCCTTTTTCTAGCAGTTTTAGTTTTTAGGTGAATTGTATCAAAAGTGATATCCATCATCACTAGGTGTTTGCTCTGTGGGCGGAAGGTGCTCTGTGTGCAATGTGCACAATTACTTTTGAACCGTAGACAAGATAATAGTCAGGCCATTTCACGCCTTAGGCAAGGGACATCTGCCAAGCATATATTGTACTCTATCAATAGGTCTTCAATCTTTTGCATCCCATGAAATTAATTTTTCCTGGGGCTATAGATAATTTGTCTTGTCTAATGAAGGTGCAGCTATTTCACAAACAACTGACAGAATAATTCTGAAAGCTTGTATTATAGAAATTCTTGTCTTCTTTTTAAATGTGAAAAGCTGATTTGTTCAGTGAGAAGTTTCATTTTCTTGGGAATTATGAAAATAAAACATAGGATGTGATAAACACAGATTGTTGTGCTAAGGCAAAGGTATTTAGAATAGGTCTGGAATGCAAAGTGTATCTGTGAAGTATATGGAATATATCTCTATATGGCTCATGTCACACATATCTCATACAAATCATGTAAGGTGAAATACAGCCAACATTGTTCACTCATTTGTAAGCTACAGCCCCTTGTTTTTTGTCACTTTAGACTGTGCAGTCTCTGGGACAAGGGAAGATTCCGCCATTTGGCATCTCAGCAGCATCTCAGCATGCTCCTGTCTGTGTTAGAGGTTGCTGCTGCCTGGTGCCCAGTTGCTGGCAGGTCTCCAGGCCCATGGAGAAGGGGTGCACTGGGTCATACTGCAGACATGAGCCCTTGTCCCATTGAGACAGAAGATGTGCGGTGCTGTGTCCTGTGACTGGGATTCACCAAAACCTGGGCTGTGACTTGTGCAAGTGCCACCTAGCAAGGCTTCTCTGAATGTGGAGCTGGGTTTGATCCCTTCTCCTTTGCAGAAATTTAGTGCTGAGGCCTTCTTCCATCTTTAAGTTCAGTTGTACCTCTCTGGCAGATGTCTGGGCAAAATAACAATCTCTGGCTGGCTGTGGGGCCAAGAAATAGGAGTGAAGCTAGGAGTAGGACTGGAAAAACTCTACATAGGTAGGCTACACTGAAGAACTACAAAATCCTGGATATGGAGAAGGTAGATAAGGGCTAAACATTCACTGTTTCATCCGGGGCAAGGATAAATGTCCCTCAGATGGACTACTTGGGACACAGGTTCAAAACCACCAGAAGAAGGTGGTTCTCTGTATAACAGGCAAAGAGCCCAGGGGTCTCCCTGCCGAAGGATGTTATGAATGCAAAAGTTCAAGGAGAGACTGAGCATGTACTTGAAAGAGAGATTTAAAAAGGATTGTTAAGCAGGTGAAGCACATGAGGTTTAGAAAACCAGCTCAGTTGAAAAGAATCAGAAGCTGAGATAGTGTGTGGGGAAATGTTGTAAATGTTCACTCATTTCTTAATTTTCAATGGGTATGGCTTATGGTGCTGCTGGAGGCTGGAACTGGGCTAGGCAGACCCTTTGTTTGAACCAAACACATCCTCATGTAAACCACAGAGGTGGGGTAGAAGGCAGCAATTGTGATCAACCCCTGAACAAAGGCAGGCATCTCATAATGCCTGTCCTGGAAAAATGACAGTATTGGAAATCAGTTGAAGTCATGCATGTCTGGGGCCTTCAGGAACTGGCCCTGAGATCTGTCTGGCTTGGCAGTTGTTTCTTATCCTTTTAAAGCCTTTTAGTCATTTATTTCCAGAGGATTTTGAATGCCTGCTATGGCAGCTGGAAGTTTGCCACTGTTGTTCTGCATCTGTATCTCTGGGGATTTGCTAGATGTTTTGGTTGAGTCAATTCCACTTTAAATACACTTCAAATTTTAAATGGTGATGCCAGCAGCAGATTCAGTCAGCAACAACATAAACAAATAGTTCTGCTTCATCTCTGTGCGGCCTCTCATGCCACAATTCCCAGTATGCTTCAAGAGCATGAAGTGGCTGTGGAGTTTCAGTGACCTCACTTATCTCCTTCTGTCAACTTAAACACGAAAAAACTCCTTAATAAGTCATGTAGTTACAAGTTACACAGAGATAGGAGTCTGAAACTTGCAGTATTAGGGTTCTACCTGTAATTTGCTTCCCTGGAAGCCAAAACATTACGCCTCGTGTGCCCCCTGCTCCCCCACCTTGCCTTTGGCATTCCAACCCTTGAAGACTTTACAGAGGACTTGTGGGCTTCCTGCTACATTAATCAGTGCAGGTTTTCAGTCTCAGATGAATCAGCTTTTTATCACGTAGTGTTTCCACTGCTGGGCTAAACACATTGCTTCTCTTTGGAAATTACTTGGAGAAAAGCTGGGATACTCAAAAGCCTGCCTATATTCACAACTGAATCAGTTGGTTTATCAAAAGATATGGTGTCTTCCTGAATACTTTGTCTTTTTGATATCCTCCAATGGTCTCTATTACAGCAGAACTATGTTGAGAAATGGCCAGTGTGG
Source organism: Struthidea cinerea (assembly GCA_013397865.1). NCBI lineage: Eukaryota > Metazoa > Chordata > Aves > Passeriformes > Corcoracidae > Struthidea > Struthidea cinerea. The sequence goes on along the minus strand of VZTI01001624.1, from coordinate 196,407 downwards.
CAGGAAAGCTATCAATAGTTTATTAAAAAACATTTACATTAACTATTTTGATTGCAAAATAAGTTCCCATTTTTACGAACTTTGCTTCATTTGGAAAGTCATTTTTAGTGACCTTTTCAGTGAAAGATAGATATCTACATTTCACATTTTCCTTCTCATACAGAATACTGATAGATAGTCTTGTCTAAGAAAATAGTTTGAGGTAATAATGTATCTGTGAGCAGACACATCTAGGAGCAAAGTTGTTTACAGATATGGCAATACCTTCATACGTCTTGTTTTTATTTAAGATATATATTTTAGACCTGACCCTCTGTGCTTTGCAGAAGAGAGCTCTGACTTTGCAGAAAGACAAGGCCACATCCTGACTTGATGGAGTAAGTATGGGACCAGGTCCCGCCACAGGAGGTGCAAGGCAGCACAAAGTCAGTGCAGCCCTGAGTGAGACCCATGGTACAGAACAGCCTGGTGAGAGGCTTCCTGGGCTGTGAAGATCTGAGACCTCCTTTGCCTTCTTCATCCTACTAATATGCTAGTATGTGATATCCGACTGCTTTTGCTGTGCTCATCACCATACTCAATGCCTACAGGAATTATACTTGCCTTTTTTCCCCCTCCATGAACTCAGTGAAGAGTAGATTAATGGCACTTTCTGTTCCTCCTACTTTTCCTCCTACTCACTCATTTGCTTTGGGCAGTAATAAACTCAGCAATTATGGGAGCAGTGGGAGCAGCAGCCGCCGCCGCCGCCAGCTTCCAAACAACGGATTTGGCCAAGAAGAAAGGCACTCTTCAAACCTGCACTCTGCTGCTCAGCCCACAGTCAGAACAAAGTCTGCACCTCCCAGCAGAGGGGAAGGCAAATGTGCTAAAACGGAGGCTTGCAAACACTCTTCCCTTCCTCCCTTGCCAAAGGTAAATACTGAACTGGTTTGCAAACCCAACTGACGGCGAGGAACTTTTTTCCTTGATGTGTTTAAAAAAGGAGCTTTGCCTTCCTTTACATGGGACAGCACCTCCAGATAATCATTTTGAGGCAAAAATCTTGGTAAAATTTGACAAGAAGTGAGAACAGGGGGATGGAGAGTCACTTGGTGGGGACCACTACCTTCCCACACAGGGGGCCCTGTATTTTACATTGCATTGAGGGTATTTCATCTCCAGGCTCAGATTTTAGAGTGTCACTCTTGGTAACATTTCATTAGCTACAGTGGGGGGAATGCTGCAAGAAGTGACACGTTAGACTAAGCCAAAGTTTTTAATTTGCCTATGTGAGTAAATTAGGAACTTCACTGGCTTACATTTTATTATGAGATACAAATTCTTTGAACAGTTATTACCTTTCTCAAGTGAGTCAGTGTCAGAAGACGACAAAATTGAGGTCTATTATTGCGGACCTCAACAAAGTCTGCTGGATCTCACCATTAGGGGCAAAAGGATCTGCAATGGCCACCAGCCATTTTCAAAGCCAGGAAAAACTGAGTTTTCCTTTCACAGTAAATTACATGCCAGCTTAGAACCTACCAAGATTTACAAGGCCAGACTCTGGCCTTGGCTGGCTTCGATGCCGCAGCACTTTACATACATAGAAGGACAGAGCACAGTTCACCTTTCAATGAGTCCCCTTCCTTGTCTGTTGACAGGCAGTGTTTTGGATGTAAAATGAAGTTGCAAAGCAAGAGTGGAGACTTTAATGAACATCCCTTTTTTTTTGTTTTGTTTCCCTTAAGCGGAATCAGCACCAACAGATGTCACTCAAGCTAAAAATTTATATATTTCTGCATCCTGGACAGGAACTTGTGGGACCCTTTGCTTTGATAGTCACTCCTGCATCTGAGTCCTATTTTGAGTTTCTCAACCAGCAGGTCTGTTCGTTTACTACGGCTTTTTCTGAAGGACTAATTTGGGGTGTTCCTGTTGGTACTCATTTATAGAGGTTGCCCTGTGGACTGTATTTCCCTTGTGTCTGCAAAAGTGCTTCGGGACAGATGAGAGGTGTGCCTTCTGCAGTTTAAAAAAATTAAATAAAATAGTATTGCCAATTGAGAAAGTCAGTGAGGACTTTGACCTTTAGAATAAGCACTGCCAGAAATAAAATAAAGTGCCAGGGTGTTGTAAGAATTAAGTGTATTACTGAGTCTAGTGGGAAGGAATCCAGCATCCTAAGTGGAGGGCACTGGCATCTCAGCATGCTCCTGTATGACACTGCAATGCAAATCATGAGCGATGTTTCAGACTATTCTCTTCCCCTCTTCCCAGTCCAGGGATCTCTGTGTGCTTCCTTAATCAAAGAAGGAGTTAAGTCTCCCAGAGATGCACAGCGACCCGAACAGTCAAGCCAGGTGTGAAACCACAGACTCCTGAATAGCTGAAATCTGCTGTTGAACAGTAGGAGGAGAGGAAATCCTATGGAATCTAATATTCGATTAATGTAAGACATTGCTTGCTAAGGCAACTGTCTGTAGGCTGGCAGGGGGAGGGAAGCAGAATAATAATTGGAAAAGGAGTATATCAGTACAGTTTGTCTGTCTTAGTATTTCCCTCCTTCTGCCTCTCAGAAGACTTTGAAGGTGGTGCAGTGCCTCTGCTCCATTCCTTGTATAGACAGGGTGAAGGATTTGTCGTTTTAAGAGCATGGACTTTGTCAACCCCTGTCTAACTCCACATTATACATGGCGAGGATCAGCTATCTTTCTCTGTGTTTATACCAGGCCATGAAATGCAACATTGGCTGATGTATGCTCCCTAGCCATCCTAACGCTGATAGCTGATGTTCCAAGAGTACACGAAGAACAAAATAGGATATAAATCCTTTCTTCTAAAACAAATGTAAGAGGTAATGTAACTCTTCTGTAGGAAGGGAATTTTCATTTCACCGATGTGTGACAGAAGGTCTGTTAAGTAACCAACATGCTTAGAGCTTTAGAAAGGAGTGTAACATGGTCTCTGTGGACAATTATATTACACTTTAAACACATGAATTACCAGCAGAATAGGAAGGAGAATGTATCTGAGGCCAAATGTCTCCATAAACCATCGTAATAATAAGGAGGCTGATCCTCCCTGCCTCTCATTTGGACTTTCTGCAGCTGCCCATTCTGCATTGCAATGCTCATTATAAGCAGAAAAGTGGTTCTGAATTTTACTTTTAAACCACCAGCAACCGTTTTGCTGTAAAGCTGAGCCATTTATATTTTCTAAGCTTGTCCTCACAGATATCAGAACAATACGGTGAAGAATAAAAAGAGCAATTGCCATGACTCCTCTTTGAGAGGGGTGAGTGTTAACAACCCATTTGCCCCAGGGGCTCAATCACAGTTGGACTAAGGGTCTCAGTGGTTGGGTAGTCCTCTGATTTGCACAAGGCCACGTGGCAGAGACAGAGGCAGAGGCAAAGGCTGAGATCAGGAATTTGTGGCTCTCCAGGCAGACCTCCTTCCACCCTGACCTTGAAAATTCAGAATTCCAAATCCCTCTCCTCATATGCATTATTTAATAAAGAAGAACCTTTTCTTAAATATTCAAGAAGCCAGACACCTTGCATTTCTTCTCTCTATTCTACTGTCTTTGTGATTCTCACTCAAGAGCTAAGCCTATTTAAGTTTCCTATAATGATGCATATTGTAAAAGTTTATTACAACAGAATTTAATGGCTGGGAAGCAGAAGTCTGCAGGCTGAAACATTATTTCAAAGGTAACCTTTTGATAGAAAATTCTGCAGACATGGTAAATTTAATCCGACTCAAATGTTTAACTCTTCGCAGTGTATTTTTCATATCTCTCTGAGGTGGGGAGAAAACAGGCTTGATTTCCCTCTTCCCTTGCATAATTAATTATACTTCTGCAAAGTGGATATAAAGTTCTTTGGAATCGCAGTGGCAGGATTTTCCATGCAATTTCTGGAGAACCTGAGAAGTGCAGAAGGGATCAAGAAACAGAGAACTGGGGGACATAAATCTCCATTTGGTTGCCTTAACACAGGTATTTAGCATCATTTGAGATGCCCTAAGGAACCTTACCTGGACTCCAGCTGCCACTCCAGCATTGCATGGATTTCCCATAGATCTTATGTCACACATGCCAAGCCTGTGCAGACAATCTGAAATACCCTAGGGAAATTTGGGTGGCACCAAATGCTTATGTTTAGGCAGTTGACTCAAACTGTAATTAACTGGACTGCCTGATTCTGCCAGACTTTACTGGGATGAGAGAAATTTGAAGTTTTTTATAGGCGGTCTGATTACAGCCTTTAGCTCTTTCTCAGAGGAAAACCGAGTGACTTCCATCACATAGGCTAACCCATTTAGTAGCACTTTGGGCATCTTTTGGATCTTGCTGAATTAGCTCAGAGAAGAACGCAGGCTCAAGTGAGATCTTCAAAAACCTACTGTAGACTTCCTTGCCTTGCTTTTGCCAGTTGCATGGGATACAAGCCCAAGAGTTGGAGAAAGTATTGCCTGGAAATCAGGATTTCTTTCTTTTCTAATCAGCTCCTGGGCACTTGTGATTAAATCTTTTCATAGCTCTGTACCTCGCCATCCTTTTCCAATAGCTGCGGTCATGACACTGACATCCCTTCTCATGAGCTTTGACAGGTTATGGAAAAGACTGGGTGATAATCTGATTTTGGGAAAAACTGAAGAGACAGTTTTTATCTATACTGGATATTTCATGGAAAAACTAGATCCTGTGTGTAGTTTCCCAGCTTCGGGATTGTGCTATGGATGCACAATCTTCTCCTCTAGGAAGGAAATACTGCATTCTGTTACTCTAAGAAATAAATTGTGGGATCTGACTTGAAGTAAAACCAGAAAAGAAGCACTGAAATTCTCTGAGGTGTGATTGTTATTGATCCCCATCACAGTGTCATAAATCTTGATCTAGCATATATAATAATCTGGAATTTATCTAGTGAAGTCCTTGCCCACTTTGAACAAGTATTTAATCTTCTCTGTTGCTTATACTATGGTTCAGTCCTTTACTACTTACGTCTTCTCCTCATTACCTAGGAAGCCTTTTGTGTTTCTTCTATTACTCAGAAATTCTTCCACTGAGAATTTTCATGACCTATCGTGCACATCCTGAGCTCCAGGTGACAAATCACGTAGAGAGGGAGCCTAAGACTTCCCGTGGCCAAGTGAGTGCAAATTACCTAGTCCTAGAGCAATCAGTTCTTCCATCAAAAGGGACATTGACTTTTCCACCACTGCCAGGAATAGTCACTATATTTATATAAAGCCAAGCTCAGTTTTCACACAGCATTTGACCTTGGCTCCTTATGGCGACGTTTATAATCTTCAATAGGTATGAAGTTAACACTATCTTAGGCTGTCTAATATGGTTATACAAAAATTACTCTAAAATTGGGAAGCTATTTTAAGAAATGGAAATACCCTTTTTGAAGGTAATTCAAACCATTTTGCATCATGCCATGAGACTGGCATCAGTCTCAGTTCAGTGCAGGGAGATTATTCAAAAATCCCCAGGAAAATACTGTTCTTTTCTATTACATTGTCTAGATGTTTCTGCTAATATATTTAGGAGGTGAATTGAAGCAACACTCTGTAGGTTTCATTAGTCCAGCTCCCCAGTGGATTTTTGTTTCTGAGTTTAAGACTCAGGAAAAAAAATCTATTTCTGACTAAACAAATTCCCTGTTTAGTCTTTTAAAACCTTTTCAAGCGTAATGTTCTCTGGACTCTTGGTTCTCTTGGTGTGTTGGTGATAGATAGTTTTCACAGCTAATTCTCCTTTAAGTGGAAAGAAGGCCATTTCCAGACTCAAGGGCAGCTCCTACTTATGTGTTTAATTTGGTTGAATGACTTCAATTTCAATGTTAAATTTAATATACTTGTATTAATGTTCTTAATTCCTTCATGTGAGTACGAATCTTGTCTTCATATGGACTTGCCTACATTTGATTCTAGAAAAAGTCTGCACAAAGCCTTGTTCAGACTTAGCAGCATGCATCTTTGTAGCATGAAGGTGAAGGAAAGACTGGATCAGGTTAAATAGCAGGAGAGAAAGGGAATGGTAGGGGCATACACCAGCAAAGCATACACCAGCATGTACGTGGTGTGCATGGGCACGTGTTCTGGGTTTGCATGGCACCCTACCTCAACTTCCTTGGTGCTGCTAACATCAATAATTGATCTCAGCATTGTGATAGGGGCTGTGAAGGATATCTGATGAAGCTTTCCTAGGGGATAACTCATTTTTCAAAAAGGTGTAAAAAGGTATTACTTTGTTACAGAAAAGTCATTATACAAGACGATAGGCAAGGGATTGATAGACACCTCCTGCAGAGCAGTAATCCTTTGTCTTTAGGATATACAGGCATGCCATTATCATAGCCTCTTGTAACAGGGATGATATTCAGCAAGTGAACAGGGCTCAACTGAGCTACTGGAAAGCTTCATTTGATGTGCAAATGAAAGATCCTGTTCAATAGGGTACACATGTCCCAGGTGTGTGTACATGAAACTCCACTTAATTTCTGCCAGAGCCTGCAAATAACGCAGTGTATCAGATAAGGACTGGGACCCCTTGAGGGACTGCTTATCTTAATGTCACTAACAGGAATAAATTGAGTTTTCAGTCTGGAAAAGCTTTTCATTCAAAGTGAACAGCTTTGACATGTGCTGTAGCCCTGATTAGGGAATAAACTCATGAACCAAAGGTTTAAAATTATCATACCTAACCAGAATGAGCAGGAAGAAGCTTTGAGGTGTATCCTAAATGCCTGTGTCCCTGAAAACAAAGATTTTAGCAAAAAAAATCCAAACAAAATATTCCCTGGTAATCTTTTCCTCACAAAGGTACATTAAAAATATCTTTGCATTTGCCCAGCATTGTGGAGGAAAGAGAAAGAAGTGAGATCTCATCCCACTAAAAGACACACAAATGTCCTGTGTATGTCTATTTCTTGCCGAACTGTGAAACTCAGACAAGCTGTTACTGTTTTCAAAGAGGCTTTGTACCTGCCAAAGATCTACTCAGAACATCCTAAAATTAAGCCAGGGTGACAGATCATGTCTATATAAAGAGCATAACACTTAAGATGATATGCCTTGAGCTCCAGTACAACATAAACAGGCCTAGGTGAAGTGGATTAGTACAATGGGAAGAATCAGATTATGCCATTAGAAGGAACAGCTGTATGTGAAACCAAAATAATTCCGATTGTGTAGTCTACTTCTGTTTAAGACAGAGTGAAGACAAGCAACCTTGATTTTAACAGAACTACTTGGAAAAGTAAAGAACTACTCAGTCTGAATAGAAGTGAAGAAATCTGGTCCTACAACATGAAACTGAATAAAACCAATCTTTCTCCCCTGAATACAGGAACTGAAAGAGTCTGTTCTTCAAAACATCTATTTTTCTGTACTCAGAGTCTGTGTCAAATAATTTCCTAGTGGTAGGCAGATTAAATTCCAGCTATGTTAAGGGGTACTTGAAAGAGTAGAAACATTTGAAGTGAAATATTTAAAGTTAGATCCGGGAGGGTCAGGACTAATTTGTGAATCATCCAAAGGCCCAAAGGCAACCTGCATATAAGTGCTCAATTTTGTACTTTAGTTTGTCATCATCATAAAAATTGATTCTTCCATGCTGTGTGACTAATATTTATAGGCAAGACTTACTTGGTGGAATGGGGGTTATAATAAAAGCTTTTGTCTGCCCAGGTAAGATAAGGCTCATGCACAAATTTACCATGCTCTCACTACTCTGTAGTAACTCTCCACAGAGTCTCTTTACTGGTGGGATGTATTGCACATATAAGAGTACATACCTTGCTTAAGCTTACTGGTGTAGACTCACTTGAGAATCAATCTGCATCTAAGAAAACTATTTCACATCAAAGCATTTTCAGGCATGCCCGGTCTAGGTGCTAAGTTTTGCTTATTGGTGGATTATTTTGGGTTTGAATGGGAGTGACTGGAAAGAGATTTTTGGCCAAAGGTTACTTATAAAGATAAAATTTTGTCAACCACAAAGATACAGAAGATACAGCCTGAAAATTAGAGAATTTATATAGGTTTATATAAAAATGTCCAATGAAATAAAAGGTAAAATATAATGTAATTTACTAGGATAGTGACAGAGAAAAATACAGAAGTAGTAAGAGGGAATAAAAGTGAGACATGAAGGAATTCTGGCCAAAAATGACTTTTATTTTATGGATGCAATCACCTTACATAAATAAATGTGGCTTCCTAGGCAGGGGTCAGTCTTCATTCATGCCACCATCACAGAGGTGAGGAAATGATTTCCCTCGGGAAGGCACTGCAAATGACAGCAGAAAAAAAACCGTGAAAAATCATTATAAAATGTGCAAGCACTGCACTATCTTGCACTATGATTTAACCCATTCCTGTACACTCGACCATAGGCTGTGCTGCTTTGAAGTAGTCTTGCTCTCTTTTGTCTTTATGATACAAACCATACCAAAAGCCCGCAGGTATGGTGGGCCAAAGGGATTTTTTTTCAGCCACATCTCATGACTTTGTGGTTAAACGTGAGGATTGTACAGAATCTTGATGCTGCAGGGCTGGCTGCCTTTTACTGCACTAATTTCTTCTTCCTCTTCTTTTTTTCCCTCCACCCCTGCTGAGAGCACTAGTGGAAGAGGCAGAAAGCAGGGCAGTGTAGAAAGGCCCCACTGTGCTCCTTCTTGTGGAGACGTGTTAGCTCTCCAGTGAGTATTCTGAAGCTTGCTGTTTCAAAGTCAGGCTTCTCTGTGGCGTGCTGAGTGCTCTTATCCACTACCCAGGACATGCCTTGAGTCAGCTGGAATGCAGAATATGCTTGTTGGGAGTTGCAAGAAGACTGCGTCAACATTGCAGTGTTTATAATTTAGCTCTCCAGTTAATGTTCTTTTGTAGAAATTCTTCAGTTCTCATCTGCTATGATTTGGTGCTGATTGCTGGGAAGATAATTATTGGAGTGCCGATGCTCTGTGCTAGGCTGATAGCACATGTCACAAGGCACAGATTCAAAGCCTCTTAGATGTGACTCTTTTACTGGACTGCCTGAACCTCTGGAGGATGAAGGTGCTGTGATTTCACGTTCAGGTTTGAAGAGATTTGCTTTCCTTTTTTATTATTCCTGTCTGCTTATTGCCTGTCCTTATAATTCTATCTGGCACTTGATTGAGATGGAAGAAGATGAGCAGCCAGATGTTGCAGTCTCCCTCATGCCTTGAGGGCTATTTGAAACCTCACTCACATTTTAAGCCCTCCTGCACTCATTTTACACAGCAAAAATTCACCACAGATGGTGTGATGGGAATCTGGTCCCTGAGGTCTTTGTGCTGGTGGGGTGACTCAGGAAAGTACGAAGCCCCTGTGACAGCCTTTGTAGATAGAGGGACTTTTGAGTACTTGTGGCCTCTCTCAAGGGTGGGGTTGTCCCCACCAGTGGCCATGCCCACTGGAGAGGTCTCCTGGATAAGCATTTCCTTACCTTGCCCTTCCTCACCTTTTCCCTGTGTCCAGAGATATGACCTCCTGTGTAGTGGTGTGGGGCTTGGTGAGAAGATGGAGATGCAGTCTTTAGGGGCACAGTTGGGAGCAGGTCTGCAGAGCTGCCCCTTTAGGGCTGTGTTGTGGTTGGACAGCTGAAAGCTCCACCTTAAAGGCTCTTGCCTTAAAAGTGCTGCCATTAACTAGCACTGCCTTGTGTTAAGGTTGTATCTGTACTCTCATAAACATTATGGCCCCTGTACCCCAGTTTTCAAAGGTGCTGTATATGCTCAGGTAACCAATTCATTCTCACAAGTGATGGGACATGTTTTCTCACACTTTTCCAGCCTGTGTTTGCACCTGTCAGAAGATCTGAATTGTGATATGGCATTTGGGAAAATGCTATTTGCAGGGCAGAAGTTATTTACCCAGCACTAGAATATTTTGCTTGACTGAGGCAGTCTTTGATCTTTTGTTCTGGGGCTTTAAGAGTTGTACATCCAGTCTCCAGCAGATTGGTAGCTGGAGCCTTTTGAAGGTAATCTCCTTTAAGAGCCAAGTTACTTTGGCTACCTCAAGGTCTGAAGATTTCTCGTTTATAAATTACATGATTTTCTGGGAAGTGGATTCACATTTTAATCTGCATTTGAGCATCCACCTTGCAAATCCATTTAAGCAGCTTGAATTATTTGGCAAGGCAGTGGAACCCCAAAGTGTGAGTTAGCTTTTCCAAGGAAGATTTTTCACTCATGCAAATTTGGGTTTCAAATACTGCCAGCAGAAAAGCAGAACAAAGAAGAAAGAACTCAACCACCTAAACAGGTATTTCTCATTACACCTGGTTGGCTTTGTTTCTCAGATTGTGGATGAACCACCGAATGAATGCACAGAAACACTTCCACACCTGTAGTCACCTATTGTATAATGAATATACCATAATTCATTTAGAAAAATGAAAATACTGGAGGGCCCCAGGCAGCCAATTAAAATTTTTTCCTAAGTTCAGATAATGCCTCAAGATCTATTTTTATACCTGCTGACAAATTAAGTCTATACTTTTTTCCTTCCTGACTATAATTCTTGCACAGTTAAGCACAGAGTAACTTTTCATTGCTTTTCTCTGATGTTTTACTGTTTCATGAGTTAAAATACAGCAATTCACAAAGAAATGGACCAACAAGACAGGTAGCCAGGTAGATGCATTATTCGTCTGCAGTCAGATGCCTCATGAATCACTGCCCTTGCAACAATTTTAATTAACTTAATATATTTCCCATCAGGAATTTAAAACAAACAGCCATTGCAGAGGGAGTTACTGACTTTGTGCACCTCTCACAAACAGCAATATGCATACAGGAGAAGGAAGAGTTTAGAGAAACTGCTTTAAGAAGTGTTTTGTCTCTAGAGATGCCTCTTTCACAGCTCCCTTTCTACCTCCAGCTCCTGCTTATGCAGCATTACCAATTTACCTTGACAATTGACACTCATCATGTTTCCAGCAACAAAATCTGTAGTGACACAGTGACTTAGCATTTCTGTGTTTGCTGGGAGAGCAAAGGGAATTGTGCCGTATGCTGCTGCCTGACCCTCATTATGTATTGCATCTGTTCTGGCTGGGTGCTGCAAGAAGTGCTAATTCCTCTCTTGCCATCTGCCCGGAATTGTCATAGTCCTCCAAAGCCACAGATGCATTTTGTGTTGTTCCATACAACTTATGCATTTAATTAGGACTCTCAGAATCTTTTGGGTCGCATGTCCTGACTGTAAGGTAGAAGGTAATGCAAGAGGGTGTGCAGCCTCTCATGTGACCTCTGGGTAGGTGGGTGCCAAGTCCTTCTGATATCTCCTGGGTGGGTGGGAGGCCCTGGGTGTGTGCTGAGCACAGCATGGGGTCCTGCTCATGGAGGGGCACAGAGGGACAGCGTGTGCTGGAGTCCGGAAGCCATCCCATGTCACCTGGCAGCTCAGCAACACCACCAGTCCTGTCCTGCCACCTTTGCACTTTTTAAAATAAACTCAGGGACAGGAACCAGGCCTTTTATCTCTGCTCTGGGAGATTGTCCCAGGGCTTAGGCTTGAGGAAAGGGTGAGAGAAGGAGGAGGAGAAATCCCTCTGCTTCAAAATTCAGCTTTAATTACTGCCTGTCCCCTGCATGGCTTCCACCCCCATGGCATGGGCTTCAAACAAGGGCTATGGGTGAAGCCTCCAAAGTTAAATCTACATCGCCAGTAAATGGGAAGCCCTGGTGAGAGCAGCTCCCATGCTGATGGCAGTGGAGGGGTATATGAGCAAGCAGTCCATCCATCCATCCATCCATCCATCCATCCATCCATCCATCCATCCCTCCTTCCATCCATCCTTGCTGTCATCACCACTACCTTTGGGAACTCACTGCTTCTAGCCCAGCCTTTCTGTGAAGGCACCAGGGAGAAACAGCCAGCAGCAAAGAGAGAGTATTTTTGTTTTACATCATCTCAGGAGAATCTCCTTCAGCACTGGACATCACTGCAGGGCCAGGCTGTCAGCAGCTCGATGGGACACAGACACATCTTCTCTCTAGCCTGCTCAGACACACTGGGTCTGACCTTACCTGGCACCTGTTTATCTTGGCAGCTGCCACCAGCATGGGAGTGCCCCGAGGCTGCAGCACCTGGGCAAAGGGTGGGGGAAAGGCAATGCTGCAGAAAGTGACTGTAAACCTTTATGTAGACACTCTCTCTGACTTGGGAAATCCCTGACCTACAAACTCTTGTTACAGGATAAAGCTATGTTTTCTGCACAAATATCTCAGTATGTTTTTGTCTGGAGTCATACTAGTCTGCCAGCATTCTCCTTTGGCCCATCTCACGGGGTCCTGGGATGGATGATCTTCCCATCCTGGCTTGGCCAGGGATAGCAATCTGCTCTGCACCTGGCATTTCCCAGCAAAGCAAATAATAGCTAATGAGCCCAGTGCTGACATTAAATATTTCAGAAGGTATTTTTTAAAAAAATTATATTTGTTTATAATTATATATATAAAAAAATAATAATTCTGTTTGCTTCCGGAGGAAATAAAGCTATGAAAGCAGCTGCATGGACTTCATACAGGGACCTGCAAGGGAATGAATTCACAGTCTACAAATTTGTAGATGGTTTTTTATTGCTTTTATCAGTTAGGTTACAAATAAAAGCTTTGACATGGGTAAATGCAATCATGTGTGTGTAAAATTAGTAAGAAAATTCTCAAAAGTCCAATAATTGACAAATGCACTAGGTCACATGTGTATGTATTGAATGACCTAATTTTGAAAAGATCAACAGGCACATGAGCTTATCTGGGTTTTTCCTGATGGGGAATGGCTGGGAGGTGTTAGGGAGTGCTCCTCTGAAGGATACAAGGGTGAGAGGTGTCCTCCATGGGGAGTGGCTCCCTGCCCCCAGGACTGTGTTATTTACTGTCACAGGGACCACTGGGCACGGAGAGAGGCATGGATAGCCCTCTGTGGGACATGCTGGCGTGGACACCACCTGGCACAGCTCAGCAGAGCTGCTGCCATTGCCCCTGCCAAGTTGTCCAGCTGAACATCAGGAGGCTTTTCCCCCTCCCCTCTGGGAATAATTAAGATTTTTCCTAAAGCAGGCCTGGTGAGGAAGTAGGTTTGCCACAGGTCATTTGGAAACATTTGCTAATGACCTCCTTCGTTCCAGTGCTGAATGCTAATTTACATTATGAATTTCACTCGATGGCTGTGTTTCTGCCAGAAATGCTGACTCAAGATGCCATGCGGTGAAGCCGTTGGAGCTAGCAGAGATATTTAGTAAATCTGCTAAAGGCTGCACTAATCAGGAAAGAAAGGGATAAAAATTCTGATTAGAAGTGACATCATTTTACTTAATGTAATTTTTTTAATGCTTTTAAGGACAGCATCATACTGAAGCTTCGTATAGTATCTGCATCTTAAAGCTATGCTGTTAAAAAAACCTTGCATATAATATCCAGATCTAATCTTACCCTGCCAGCCAGCAAGTTTCCAGGAAAAGGAGTGGGGATCTGTAATTTAATAGCACTCAGTATAGCATGCAACTGATGCCAAGAGAAGAAAATGTAGAATTAGCTGTACTAACTTTGAAGGGCCTGAAACAAAGGGGGAATATGCATGAATAGCTGGAGATTCCTCAGATAATAGTAATGTCATAAATTTAGAATATTATAACATACTTTGTAAAGCTAAGTAATTTCATATTCCAAGTAGAGAGCAAATACAAAGAGCTTTCCTAAAGCGTGCTGTAGATTAATGAATTTCAAACAGGAACATCAAAGTAAATCTAACAATAACACTGCCACAAATAAAAAATATGATGGGAAGCAGTTAAAATATAAAGACAAAAGGCCATTTTTTTCTCTCATTATCCTGGTGTAAATCCAGCGTAACTTCGTAAATCTCCTCTGAGACTCTGGGTCTAGAGATGGGAGTGACAAAGAACAGAATTTGATTCATGCTTACATTAAAAGAGTATAGAGCTATGAAAGAAAAAAGCCTGAGGGTTTTTAGGAGATGAGAGATCTTGAAAGCAGGGAGAGGAATGCTCTGGAGGAAATGCTCAGAAAGGCAGAGATGTCTTTTGCTACAGTGTGGTGTTATCCCAGCCTGTAGGATCCCCATCCACATCCCTGCAAATGCTGATCTGCAAAGCACAGGAGGAGTTGCTCCAGAAACCCAGTGGACCAAAAGGGACCTGAAGAGATGGACAACTTGTGCGGGGCTTGGAAACATATGGAGTTGGGGGAGATGGAAAGCACCCTTATGAACATGGCTTTGCTCCTAGAGAAGGAAGAGGAGAGACCCACAAGACAGCTGTCCCCTGGGTCATCTCTGTGCATGCTGCTGATGCCAGCTTGCAGAGCTGGAGGTGGAGGGGGCTTGGGCTGGCTGCGGTGCAAAGCCATGTGGGGCAGCCGTGGTGCACAGCCCCTCTGACTGGGGCAGCCCTACAGGTGATGGAACTGCAGCCTTGTCGGGGGCGAGTGCAGAGACCTCTAGGCTGGGATTTACATGCCAAAGGAAGCAGACAGGGGAGGTTACCCTACCCATCGTGACCAAGGCACCTTCTGTTTCCAGTGTCAACCACTTCAAACCAGCTGCAGCTTTGCCCTGAGGCGGCTGAGCAAAACAATGATGCCCCTCTGCTACAGGGCTGATTTTAGGGGAATCACTGGGTCATATGCCACCACTTCTGCCTCCAAGACTCCTACGTCTCCCCAGGCAGTGAAAGGAAATGAAGGAGGTGGCTTTTGCATCCCTGGAGTCATCCGTAATGTGTGAGACACCTGAACATTTCAGCTGAAATGAATAAATATGCACATGCATCCACTTACTGGGGTGACTTAGCAAGTGCATTCAGACAGTAAGATACTGAAGCCTGCACACAATGAGCCTAACTAAATATATTTGCTGGAAGCTGTTCAGTTGTTACCATCAGGGAGAACACGGTTAAGGTTGACATGTCCTCTCCCTTCTGTTAGCTTTATTCTCCCTTCTAGTGCCTCTGCCGTAACAAGCACGTATACACATACATAAAAAAGAAGGCTGGGTAATGATGGGACTTGGCATGACATGTTATTTGGGTTCTGCAGCAACCTACTGAAGTGCCACTTGCCAGGTTGCTATTCAACCTGAAGAGATCAGGCAGTCAGTGTATCACATAGCAAAGGATTGCTAAAAAATAGAGAGGACTTGTGTCAAACTCGGAGGAAGTATTGATTGAAGCCAGAAGCGGAGTTAGTGCTTCCTTCAGTGTTTCTAATCTGTCTAAATGACCCGCACAAAGAAGCCAGCTGCAGACTTCTTATGTTTGCTCTTACCTGTGAGTGAAGATCAGGCAGCAAAAAAAAATCAAAGGGATGTCAGATGTGCTGTGAAACTGGGTCACTGCACAGCAGATGGAATTTTATGTGAAAATAGAAAGAAAATGGAGGGTAAAAACATGAAATACATGAAGCTAATGAGAACAGCTCACAAAGCAAAGCCTTTGGAGCAGCAGTTGCCTGGTTTACCAAAAGAACTGAACATTTGAGACATCAGTTTCCAGGAAATAAATCAAAACATGAGACGCTGCTAAGATATCTGGCTACAGCAGTGGACTCTTCAGTGCAGGAGCATTGTTTTCATCATATGGACTATGGTCAGGGGGCGGATAAGCAGGATATGGCACCTGCTCGGATTTCCTCGGATTTCCTCAGTTTCAGCTGTTCTAGCCAGTCTTCTGAAGGTGAAGAAAACTGAATTTAGTCCTTTTTCTGGGGAGAACTGCAGAAGCTTGTGTCCATTAAGGCAAGGAGAAAGGACACTGTGAGGCCTTGGGAGAAATCCCATTACAAAGGCAGTAGGGAATTTTAAAACATCCGTTTTTCTGGTAATATCCAGTGTAGCACTTTATCGAACAAAGAGCTCCTTGTTAAAAGCTGTCAGCTGCTCCAGGGGACTGGGAGGAGGAAATAGGGCAGATCTGGAGCAGGCGGATTTCCCTGGTACACAGTGGGAGGTTTGGGGATGCTTCATGCACTCCCTGATACAAATACGCAGTTGCAGGTCAATAAGTTCTTTGGGATTTGACTGAGGAATGTCAGATGGAAAACTGGAGAAATTAACTTTAAATGGAAAACTGTGAAAACTTATTTTTTCTCCTTCTTATTTCCTGATCATGGCATTTAAGTTCAGGAGTAACTCCGGTACATTTCTTCCAAATGGGTGGGACACTGCATGCCAAGTTTCAGCAGTAATGGGGTGGATGATTTGGGAACACACCTGCACATTCCTCTTCTTTAGACTAGTGCCAGAGGACTTCTGGGGTGGGATGTAGTCTTGGGCTAGAGGGTGGCGAGGGTGGTAAAAGTAAGAATCTGTATGACCTAAAGTGGTAGTAGCCCCCAGCAGGTAGGGAATGGAAGAAGAGGTGGTGTGTACTGGGTGTCTTCACCACAAAACTAGGTCTCTATGCACATACAAACAGAGTAAAACATATTTTCAGCTGGCATTCCAAGCTAAAGCCATCGAGGTAGAAACACACCGGTGTCACTCGGTAAATCATAAGCTGCCTTCTTGGAGGAAATAGAGCGTTAAATAGAAAAGCTAAGTGAACTCTGATGAACCAAATGGCCTAGGCTTGTTCCATCATTTTTTATTAATTGCACCAGGTGGCTCATTTTGTGTCTCTGAGAGTAGATCTAAATGTTCTGCTCTTTCTCTGAATTGTCGCTTGGGCTCTGACTACTGGAAGTCTAAAGAGATGGTGACAAACTATTCTCCCCATGTGTTCTCTGGTAGAGAGGTTTAGAAGGAGAAGAAGGACCACCACACAGATACAGAATATGAAGAAGCTGCCAGAATGATGTAGAAATGGAGGCTCGAGGGCACACGGGGTTTACTGCCCCTCAGGAATCGAGTGAGGCCATTGGGGTGAAAACCAGCTCCTCTGATAAACCACTGTGCCAGAAATTGCTGCGGGCTTTTTCTGTACTGCTTCCTCCTGAGGGCAAGATGGCTTTCAGATAGATTCTTAACCAGACATGGGGGTGAGTGGGTGGGGGACAGACAGCAAATGCCCTTCTGCAGCAAGCCTGAGCTCAGAACTCCCCTTGTCTTTATTTTAAAAGAGGCTTTTTGGCATCAATTGTAGGTGAACAAGTTCTTCTTCAGCCTTCAGCTTCTTTGTTGCACTCACCTCAGATGCCGCTGAGCCACCACAGCGATGACAGTTCGTCCTTCAGATGGAGGATATCAGTTGCCAATGCAGAGTATTGATTTCTGCTGATTGCTAATGAGTAGGTGGAACTGTAACTTTGCATGGAGAAATTGAGCTGATTCAGGCACTTGGAAGTGTTACTCAGGCCGGTGGAAATTTCCTAGCTGGCATTTAGCTGTGCATTTCTTTGGTACAGGCAATTCCCTAGGGAAAACGTCTCACCCTCTCTTTGCCTTGGTCTCTGAAGCAGGTTTGCATGAGACTGGTACCTCACCCTAGCCGAGGGCAGGGAATTCAAAGGAGGGGATCAGCCCTCGCATCAGAATATGTAGAAACTACATGACATATTCATATTTTTAAAGCAACTGCTTCTGATCTCTTGG
Organism: Struthidea cinerea; assembly: GCA_013397865.1. Classification (NCBI taxonomy): domain Eukaryota; kingdom Metazoa; phylum Chordata; class Aves; order Passeriformes; family Corcoracidae; genus Struthidea; species Struthidea cinerea. Next base: position 178,834 of record VZTI01001624.1, on the reverse strand, counting down.
AAGTTCATCTGCCTTCAGAGTAGTATTTACATGGATAATGCAGTGCACCACCCAAGTGTAGGCAAGCAGACACCTCCCATTCAACCTGATTTTCATGAATATTATATCTGCACTAACTGTTAGCTTGAAATCCCAACTCCTGATCTGTGTGGAGTAATTTCTGACTGGTTTTGAAAATACCTCTTCACCCTTTGCTGGAATAGAACTCAACTGTACCAAAAAAAAAAAAAAAAAAGAGGAAAAAAAGAAAAGCCTGCTTAATGCAAGATGCAAGCAGGACAAGGAATCCCTCTATATGAGTTCTAAGCAACGTATCCTCTGTCATCCCTTGAGATTTATTCAGCTAAATTCTGATATTTTGATGTATCTCCTCTGTGCTTTGATATATTTTTCTCCCTGTCAGCAAGTCACATCTTAAGCAATACAGATTCTTTGCAATTAACCAGCATTTTGAAGTCAGTTTCCCCCCTCCTTCCCTCTCTGCAGTCTTCATCTGGTGTTATGCTTGCAAAGTCAGTGGCAACTGGAAAACGAATCCTGTTAACCTCACTGTAGGATTTCTGAATTAACTTTCTAAAAAGGAGAAGAACCTTACTTCTTACTGCATGTTGAGACTTCAGAATTACTCCCTTCCCTTGAGCCATAATGCTTTCATGTCCCACAAATGGATGCTGTGTAAAACTCAAGACAGGTATTAATGCTAACAATGTTAGTCAAAAATCACATTAGGATGTCAGTATGGTCTTGTGGGATAAGACTCCAGCTGGATAGTGCTCCAGCTGATCAAGATTCACCTTCACCTGCTCTAAAAGAACTTTTAAATTGATTATCTGTGCAATCTGATCTAGTGGGAGGTGTCCCTGCCCACGGCAGTGGAGCTTGGGACCAGATGACCTTGAAGGGCCATTCCAACCTCTTAACTTTCTATGATTCTATGATAACCATCATGTTTTTCTCGTCGTCAACCTGAAAACAAAAATGAAGAGTGATCTGGCACCAAACTGATTTTTCAGTTCTCTTCTGAAAGGGTGGACAGCTCAAAAAGGTGTCCTCTGTTTAGTCTAGGGATTTTTCCACATAGCTATGTTTTTCTGTGTCTTGCGTGGAAAAAAATTAAGTTACACAAGAAAGCTTGTTTAGATTAATTTAGAAATCATATCTTCTTTCAGGACCTTCTTTCAGCTCATTTTGTGGCTTGGTTTACTAAGTTTTAAGGAGGTAAGATGACTTTGCCAAGCCCACACAGGGCCCTAATGTGTCATCTTTGATGAGCTCTCTGGTTCTGGTGGGTGTAGAGGTGTTATGGGTGCTTCAGGCTGTGAAAGAGCAGCCAAGCTGCCTCTCTGTGCTGAGATGGTAGGGTTGCCAGTAGAAAAACTCTGTCTCAACGTGCTGCAGCTTTCTCTTTTGTTTTATCCAAAGGTGAGAAATATTTATGAGTCACATGGCTCGTAACATGGCAGATGTATCGCCCAGGGATGTGTGACCTCGTGCTGGTGAGGAGTCCTTGCAGCAAGCACCTTGTTGCTGGACTGATACCTCTGGGTCTGCAGCGTTGTCCTGTCTGTGGCAGGAGCAAAGGAATGCAAGGTGGCTTGTAAATAAATTACATCATTTGGATGGTATGAAAGCTGGCTTAAAATGGTTTGTATTCCTTTCCTGGAGACTCCTAGATGTGCAGGATAGCTGTGCGGGGGCCTAGTTGTGTTGTAGTTGTTGCTGCAGGGCCTTAAGTTTGCTGATAACATATGTTAAGTTCGACTTACAAGCAGATGCACCAAAGGGGGTTGGCAGTGTGAAACTGTAATTAAGCCTCCACAGAATTTGGGCTTTTGGGGCATATAAGTTAACACAGGGAAAACTTGGTTTGACTTTAATGGAAAAATACCTACGGTGAACAAAGAAAAGCTTGTAATTGGTTCATCAGAAACTTCTGCATTGTGGAGCTTCTTAGTTTTATTTATGTGTTTTGAAATCTAGGGTTTACCAGGTGAGATGGGCTTCTCAGGCAGTGACAGCGTTCAGCATTCATGAAGAAGACAGCTTTGCTCTTGAACACCTTCCATACCTAAATACCATTCCTCTCTTATATGAAGGACAAGGGGGACCTGGATCACCAAATCCAGCCCTCCAACATCACAAGCAGCCATATGGTGTGATGGCACTGGCACCAGTGGAACCTGTTCTCTTACCATTCCTCCAGCGTTCCTTGGCAGCATTGGTTCCTCAGCATGGCACAGGAGGGGAAAGCATCCACCATTCAGAGAGCTTTCTGGGGCAGGACAGCTGCTCACTGGGACCCAGAGGCATCCCTGCTGCCCTCTCCAGCCCAACTACCCTGCCAGGTAGTGCAGGAGTCTGGGGCAGAGCCCTGGAACATGGTAACCACTCACAGCCGGAGGAGGAAAAGAGTTTAAACTGCTGAATCACACCAAATGCTCCAATTTATGTGCAAGGGAGATGTGGGGAAAGAGCTTGCTCTTGCCATTAGATATGCCATCTGCCCTTAATAACCTATGATCAACTCATTTTTTATCCTCTTCTGTATGTAGCATGGCACTGGGGAACTATCACGGATCTGATGTTAATACACAGATAGTCAGCAACCTAGTTAATCACAGCATTCAGATGACTCTGAGCCTGCCTTGCTGTTTGGCAGAGATAAATTAGGGCATGGGAGTGATACAAAACAATATTTTAACATTATTAAAACCTGATCCCACATTTCAGAAGTTATTCTACCAATTACAATTCCAATAGAAGGTGGAAGTCTGTTTTCCGTTCTTTGAATAGAATATGCATACATACGCGTATGAGTAATTGACACTGCTGGCAGTTTTTCTATTAATAAAGCTACTCTATATCAACAGAAGTGATTAATAGCTGCTTTGTCCCCAAATTACATTAGATCATTCAGTGCAGGGCATATAGATCCTTCCCCTGTATCTCCAGGAAAGCAAAACAGCCTGGTCTCTTTAAAACAGGATGCAGCAGTTCAGGGGGACGCGGCTTGTGGGGCTGCTGGGTACCTGAACCTGCAGGAGAGGTTGCAGCAGATCTTGTGTCTGCAGCTCTGTCATCAGTGCCTTTGCAAGCGTCCCTGCAAAGTTTTCTGGGAAAGGCCTCTGACATTGTGGCCCCCAAATCTTGTGGGTACAGTGGCAGAATGAGCTGCTAGAGAAGCTTATTGCGGTTGTACTTTTTAAGGAAAACCGCTGCTACATGACTGGCTCAGTCGAAGTCCCCTGCACAACCCTTTGCAAACTGCTTTGCCCAGAGGGTTTTGTGACAAAGGTCACAAAAGGAAACTCTTTTCATGGCCCTTTTATGCACTGATGATGTATGCTTTAGTAAAGAAATCTTCAGGGAGATCTTTGGTTTCTTTCAATGGCAACCATGCTAAATGTTGATATTTTGGACATTCAGAAAGGGTTCCTCACTGCAAGTAATTCAACATTCAAGCCAGCACAAAAGCAGTGTATCTTCAAAGTCCCACAAACAGACCTAAAATTCCAAACACATGGCCAAGACCCAGACAGACATCAGGTAAGAACCATTCAATGTCTTTATTGCATTTAGGCTTCGAGCTGCCCTTCTGTGTGACGTGAGTTGCCTGAAGAGTGTATGGGAATTCAAAGGATGCAACTGCATATCTGTATTAAATCGTTTTCTTATCAGGGTGCCAATACGAAAGCTACCATATCTCAACATACTGAATTCTTTACTTTCCTGATTCTCAAAGCATTTGCTCTGAGAAGGGCTTGATTGTGTCAGCAGAGCTAGTGGAAAGCATTGTGGTCTAGTCCCCCTGGATGAAGGGACTTGCTTCTTCCTCGACTAAGAAGCAAGGGGGCCTAGCAGTGAAAGAGCTTTTATGAGATTTTGGATCATGCTGGGATTAATTAGCTTTTGCCTTTAGCAGCACACACCTTGTCACACAGTTGTGAAGAGAACTGAGTATGTGAAAGAACCACTAGTTTGAAAGATAAAGCTCTTCTGAGCAGGAGCCAGGGGCACTGGCAGAGTCACTTTTACAACAGTGCCGTCCTGCCTTCTCATCTCCATGGCCCATCAGCCAGAAAGAAAAGCTGGTCCCAGGAGCAGCATGTGTCTACTTCTGTACCTGCTCATGGCAGTCAGGTACCTTGTTTTGTTTCCTGAGGACCATGATATTCTGGTGCACCCCAGGGCATTGCCATGAAGAGAAGAACATGTGCAGAGCTGGCTAGAGTGTGAGAGGTGGCTTGAGACCTACGGTACCTTGTTATTTAATCCACACCCCAGGTAACCATTATAAACCCTGAGCTGTGTTCTCAGTCTGGCAAGCATCAGGCCCTTTTTACTGCAGCACTGGATTTCAAAGCATTTAAAAATACCTAAACATAAACTCATGACCTCTGAGAGGTTTTTTTTAAGCTTACTACATTGCAGTTTTGGGAGCTGGCCCAAAAATCTCTCCAAGGCAAGACCAGAATAGCATCCTTATAAACACATGTGAATTGGAAGGGATTATAAGGATTAATGAATGCTCATAGCTCTCCTTAGGTAGACACCGACTTGCAAACCGGAACCAAACCACAGTTTTTAAAGTGAGTAATTCTGAAAACTTAATGCTACCTTCCAAACAGCATCCCCTCCAGCGCTGTTGTTCATTAGTTGATAATCTCCGGTAAAGCTTTATGCTTGGGAACACTGGTCTGTGAGAGCCCAAACCACAGTCCTTCCTAGTTTTAATAGCAGCTGTGCCATTGATGTCAGCTGGCTTTGGGTCAGGCCCTAAATGCATATAATATTGAATTATGTGGCAACTGTGCATTTTCCATTGAACTCAGCAACAACAAAGCAGTCTCCCACTGCGTTTTCTGTGCAGAAAAGTGGGCTCCACAGAAAAGTAAGTGAGGAAAAGCCTCCCAACAGTATTTGTGTAATTGTTGGCCACCACTGCTGCTACTTTCATTATAGGAAATGTTTCCTTAAAATTGCTGTGCTGCTGGTGTCGCCCATTCTCCGGTCACTGCCTGACAATATCAATAAGGCAGTGACAAAGTTGTGTCAGAAAGTACCAGTTCTGACTTTATTTACCCTTGAGGGCAGATACAATCTCAGGAGGAACATTGAATCCTATTATGGCAAACTGTGGCTACAGTGGCAGGCTGATGAGGTAGAGAAACCCACACTTCCTTGTCTGCGAGCATTATTAATAATGTTTCTGAGGATTGTTCAGTTATTTTCTAGTTTTTCCTCAAATTTAGGGCCACCTGTTCTCTGTATTTAATATAAATACTCTGCTTGGGTTATCTTTCATAGTGTGTAAGAGAGATTACTGTAAATGATTGGAAGGGGTTACTTACTTTTGTCTCTGGACCCAAACAAAGCCGGTGACTCCAAGGTTCACAGGCCAGGAATGCAGCAGATTTGTTACCTAAGGTCACCCCAACGTGTGGCAGGGAATGCTGACTCTGCTCCACTTTTGACGTGAGTGGAGCACGCTTGCATCAAACTGCAACAATAGATGCCGGGACGTTGGTGGGGCCATGGCAGCCCACTGCTGGACAATGATGCTTTTGACAAACCGGCAGCAATGCAGTTGTTTCCAGCGACAGCAGCCCCCACAAAACTGGATAATGAGATTTTTTTCCACGCAGTCCCCACAAGAGATTTGTTTGCTCAGGAAACAAAGATGCCTAGCAGGACTTTTAAGTCTATAAATGAGACCATGTCTCCCCTGCTCATATTTACAACATGGCTAGCCCTGTCATCTTTGATAGCAACACCAAAAGGACTGTTTGCTTAGAAAAAAAGCCCTCATTATTCAGGAAATTACCATTGAAATTTATTTTATTAAATTTCTTCTGTTTGGCTGCCCATGGTGTGGGAGCACTGAAACGCGTACAAAGCAGAAAGACTGCTGAAGTCTAAATCAGACTTTAATAAGGGAACGTCATGTTTCATTTAAAAGATTCTCCTCACCTTCCTTTTTGTGCCATCAAGTGAAAATAAAAGTAGGGCTATAACTACATCACTGCCTCCACTCCACATTAACTGTGAGATCTCTCACATTTCTTTCCACACCTCTTCCACTCTTCCCTAGCTTTGCTGCTTGCTTAGCAGGCTGTCAGGATCCCAGCACTCTCTCAAATAAGCAGATGACTAGCTGTGTTCCTTGTTCATTATGGGGTGACAAGCTCAAGGAATAAATACCTACAACATGGAAAGGTTCGTGCCTCAGGGTGTCAGCCTGATGTGGTTGCGTGGAAAATGAGGTGGCCTGAGCTGCACCACTCTCTCTGGTGCGTGAAATTGGACAGAGACTGACTCTGACAGGTGCTCACCGTCTTTGGGATCTTATTGCTGCTCTCAGATCCACCCTGTCACATTGCTGCATTATGCTCTTACAAACTACTTTCAGGTCTTGCTTCTCCTTAGAGTGCTTGACAAATATTTTGGCCCAAATCCTTCTTTTTATTACCCCTAAGCCTTTCCTTTTTTTCATTCTTGTATCCTGCACCCTTTCTTCCTGACTCTTCATTTTTTGCTTCTTGGCAGTTCTTCCACATATGTTCTTTCCCATACTTCTTAATTCCTTTTTCCTTTATATCTTCCTTGGGATCAAGCCGGTTGATCCCGAAAGATTTATAGGCCATTCTTTTCCTTGGCCTTCCCTGGATTCCAGTTTTGGTCCAAACCAAAGTTTATGGAACCCCCATGGGGCTCCCAGGGCTTCAGAGGGGCTCTGTGCACCCACTGGCATGACTTTGGGTAACGGGGACCCAAGACTATAGTTTCTTCAGGCAGGGATTTTTTTGTCTCTAAATTCTTGTGCCTGCTAAATCCCTGGACCCCAGGCTAAATGGTGTTGTGTGGTTGCACTGGTGATACTTGGGACCTCTAGAGTAGGTTTATTTTTCGAGAAAGCTTATTTTTGGAGCTGTGAAAAACAGAGCAGTGGGGACAACCAGTGGCTCAGAGCTTCAGTTCCGTCCCTACCCCTCTCTCGTTAATGGATTGCAATTATATTTGGTCTTTACGAGGCTGTACAGCCATTATTAGAATTAAACAGTGATCCTGAAGTTAGTAACAGTGTATGGTTAAGTGGCAATAATATAACTGTAAAACTGAAATGAAACTCCTGTGTCACTGAGTTTAGTCTTCTCTTACCACAGGTCATCACATCATACACAACTTTACCTAAAAGGTAGATATTTTCTTTTGAGATAGCAGAGTGCCTTCTTAAATCAGGAAATTACATCACTGAGAATGTTGCATTCATGACAGGATTTTGCCTTTTGAACATGAAGCTGTGGTTGTAAAGGATCTCTCATCCCAGAGACATCACTGCTACCTCCAAGAGTGGTGAGCCCACCTTCTTCTTTGCCTCAGCTGGCTCATTCTTGGCACCTCTGTTGGGCAGCATAAGCTTTCACAGACTTGCAGTGCTAGACATCCTAGGTATGCCATGCAGCTGGAAGCTAACTTGGACAGAAAAAAAAAACCAAAGAAAAAGAAGAATATTATCTGACTTGATGAGCCCCACCACGCAGCAATATGAATTCTAGAGCCACAACCTTGACACAGCTGGAAAGAAGAGCCAGGAGAGTTCCAGAATATCTTTTCTGAGGAGTCTGGATTTATGCCAGGTTAAAGTGACTCTTTGCTGCAGTCTTAAAATTGCTTCTTTTGCTCGCCTTCACAAGAGACAAGAATGAACCAGCTGCACTTCACTATGCTTTATTTGATGAAATCTTTTTCAAGCTTTTTATAAAAGTAGGCAGCATTGTTCTGAGTAAAAGAGAAGCACAGTTTAATGGGAAAAATAAAGGCTGAGCACTTCATAGTTAAAGTGACAGCTATTGGTGTGGGCAGGTGCTCGCTGGATGCTGCACATTTGTCTTTGGCCCAGGCAGCAGATAGGAGTGCAGAGGTTACGTTACACAACTGGTTTCTCTCTGAAGTTCTCTGATTATAAAGATCTCTTCATCTGGAATAGCTGGAAAATATATCACTGTAACAAGAAGCCATATTCAGCTTAAACTGCTTCAAGCTAGTACACTTAGCAATTTGCCATGCTCCAGCTTTTAATAAACACTTATCAGAAATATTTCATGGTAATTTTTGATCGGATACATGCAAACATTCCGTAGCAGCATTCAATGGAAATTTCAGAAGCTTTACCACTAAAGCCTCTCAGTGGGTCTGAATTCATCTGTAGGCAGACTGATCAAAAGTAAACTGCTATTGGCGTCTAAATATAAAAGATTCAGTTTGTAACTGATCACAGACCTTTGTAAAGCCAGATGAATGGGAGTTATTTTAAAGGCTTTAAACATCTTTTTATTCCTTATCTTGTTTATTAATATTATTTGTAGCAAGATGCTCAAGCAAAGCACAGGATTAATCTGACCAATTTATCACTTACTGCTATGATGTTAATTTATTGTATGTGGAAGTTCATGGATGTGCCAAACAACATATTATTTAGTGAATATAAACTCCATTATTAGTCTCCTGGTGTGCACAGCCAAAGGGCTGATCTTCAGGAAACACTATAAACCAACAAAGACCACTGCTTCATCAGCACGAAGTATACAGCAGCTAATGCATCTTCGTAATAATAGACCATCCTAACAATCCTTGAAATTGAATGATCCCAGTAAAGACTGACATCTGTTATGATTGTTTGTACTTAAGTAAAATCACATATTGGACCCGCCTTACTTAAAAGGATGAAATCAAAGTTCAGTCTAGAAGTTTCTTGCCAATCCAAAGTTTTCTGGAATTAAGACAAATTATAAAATATGTTTGATCCTGCCTCTGAACAAGGTCTGGATTGTATCTTTGATACCTTCCAACCCAATATTTTATGATTCTGTGGAGTCAGTGTAAAAATATAAAGGAGCAGATGAGCATTTCACCTGGCAGATCAAAAGGGCAGAAAGATCAAGTGACACCAGGCAGTGCTGTCAAGAGAAGAACACAAGATACAGGCAAAAGCATTTTCTGTTTTATTGTCCTTTATCTCCTGCTGGAAATTTTTTCTACTTTGTAGTTCCCTCCTCCTCTGTATTCACATATGCTATACTGATTTGCTGATTTGTAGTAGTGGCACTTTGATTACCCTTAACATCACCCTTGAGTGTAGCTCACGCAGGCGTCACTTCCCAAACAAACACTATTGTGGAAATGGAATAATGCAGTGGACAAGTGCTTATTCTCGTCTTTGAAGAGCTATGGCTGTTGCGTATCACCTTCATGGTTTTGAGTTATTCTTTCTTGCTTTTTACTTGTGTTCCAAGCAATGTCTTCTGCTTTTTTTTCCAGGTAATATCTGAGTTTTATGCTTCTTAATTGCAAAGCCTGTATTTGTTGGTTTCTCATGGACAAACAGATGGAAAGTCAAAACCCATTCACCTGGTGGTGTCAAGCACAGAACTCATCGTTGCTGGATTTAAATGTAATGCTCTTTACAGAAACAAAATGCTTATGCATGCAAAGAAAATCAGCTTGTAAACACAGAATTTAAAAAACTGTGACACATTTTCCTTTTCTTCCTTCTTCTGTTAATGTATACGTTTTGTATTTGATATCTTTACCCACAGAATTAGTGTTCCTTGTTGTTTTTGTCCCTCATCACATCCTTCAATAACAAATACAAGCTGTATTAGTGTAAACCCTATTTGCTGGCTTTGTAAAACAACAGCTTTTCCCATACACTGTCCCTATGTTGAAAGTCCTTGGAGTGCAAAAATTCTGTTCTTTCATTTCAAAGTTTTTTTTCTTGCTGCTTTGTGTTGGTGTTGCAGCCCTGTGCCTGTGGCTGCAATAGGTGCTCTTGTGTCTGCTGTGGAGTTATTAGTGCTGGTGCTTACTCTGCTGTCTCCTGTTTCTGGTGAAATCGATGGTTTCAGGTCCTCTTTGATCTATGTTAATTACAGAGGGGCATGAAAACAATGTTAATTGTTTAGCTTCTGACTCCAGTTCTTGTCCTCAGAAATACATTTCTCCTCCCATATTGACTCTGAGGATACAAACATATGGGTTTTATCCACTGATGGACCATGCCCTTGCCAGTTCCCTGTGACCAGATTTGAGCAGCAGCTTATTCTGCTCAATCATGTGCTGACAAGTGCAAAACCAGGCTCCTTACTTCAGAATTGCTTCCTGTTGGGTGTGAAACCTGAGCAAATAATTCTTCTTCGAAAGGAAAAGCTTGCATTGTTTTCTGGATGTTTATACCCCACTGTGTAGGTATTAATCTCTCTGTTATGGGCAATATTAATAATTGACAGAGGGCAGGAAATGCAAACAGATTTAATCTTAGCATCATACATTTATTTAACAACAACATATTCATTTTTAATGGCATTACGGATTTTAATGTAGGGGGAAAAAATGTGCATTCTCTCACTGGGGTGTGATTGAGGTCTTACATTCCTACATGGGAGAAAAAGGTCAGACCTGGCCTTGAGGCATTTAAACACAATCTTAAATAGCCATGATAGTATTGAAACCTACTAATTCTTTTAAAAGTATCTTCAAAGGGAACTGTGATAGGGTGCAATCACTGGAATGTATTTCTTCTAGGTCTCTGAATTGCTACCTAAACACATAACAAGCAAGATAGCACCTCAGACAATCTTTATTAAGTACCCCATTCTTTGAGGGGCAGGTCATAGACTGTACTACCATTTACTAGATTTAATGGCTTTTGGGAAACACCACTAGCAAAAACTTCCAAGCTAACTCCCAAAGCCAAACACAATGCGAGAGCCTACTGTATTATAGACCCTACCCTGCTATTCAGAAATAATCAGCCCTGAATCTCTAAGTGCCTCAAATACATTTGGAAATACAGGCCAGAGAAAGTTTTTCTTATCAGGCTTGAACATCCCCTTCTTAGGCTAAGTGCTCTTCATCCAAAACTGTTTCACACAAGTCTTTTTCACTGGATTCAAGGAGTCCCCATCCACAGCTCTTGGTGGCCCCAGCCTTGCACTGGTGCTGGTGTTTGTGAAACTGCATAGCAAACTGAGCCAGGGAACTGTCCTGCCTGAAAAAAAAAAAAAAAACAAAACAGGGAAGGAGGAAAAAATAAACATAATTGTTGCTGTTACATCCGAGGCACATAAAGAAAACGACACAGAGTCCAGGCTCATGAACAGTGGAAGCCGAAGCTTTTCTTTAATAATTTTCTAACTACTTTTATAGTATAGATCGCAAAAGTGTGTTGAGTGGCAATAGGTAATTGGTTCCTCAGCCATCCACCCCTTGAGAGGATTGGCCAAGTCCTAAGATACCTATTCCAAAATATTTTCAAAGTCAAAGCCATAACAATCTTGCAAAACAGCCTGCAGGTGCAAGAAGTTTATGAAACTGTGACCTTGTTTAAAATAGTTTACATAGGAAAGACAGTCTTCTCACAGCATGTTGAGAAAAGGCTGAAGAATTTCTCTGCTTCTAGCTTTTTAGCACCTACACATCATGGGATGCCCTTCATTTGCCCTCTGTGTGGCACACAAATCACTGGAGATAGAGGAGAGGAACTGCCCTTTGGTTTAAATGACAATTGCTACAAGCTGTCTAACCCCAGCCTCAGGGTACAGCCCTCCAGTGATGGAACAGTTTCATTGGTCATCTTAGAACATAAATTCCCTGATCTGGGCTTGCTAGAATGGCCTGCATCAGAGCTTCTGCAGTCATGGAGACCTGGTCAAATTGTGCTCGATGGCAGGTCAGCAGGAGGTCACTGTCACCAGCAGCAATTGTCTCTAAAAGGGTCACAAAGTCATGTTTAACATATTTCTAGCTGAGAAGACACCTTACCATTATCTTCAAGATGACCCTAGAGAAGTTCAACCTTTTATCTTGTGTTTTAGCTGATTTGTTCATAAAACAGAGGAAAAAACATTTGCCTGCCTCCGATATGAGAGGCATAGCAAGCAATGGTGGCTGGGTGCTTTCTGAGGAAATACAAATTCATTTTATCAGAATTAGATGTGAGAAGCTTTGGCTCAGGTCTTTGATCTGAATCACTTGGTTTTGGGACGTCATTTGCAACCTTCTAGCCAAGAGAGAAGCTCTAACCAACCTGTCTGCTGCCTGCTGTAGAGAAGGAGTGCTTAGGGGTTTGGTCTTGGCATTTCATGATTTTTCAGGAATCAATACTGAGATAATTCTAAAGGAGGACAGGAAACAATTTTGAAATCCCAGGAATTTTTGAGGATGGGCAAACACGTTTCCAGATCATAATTCTGGGCAGCCAAAAGCTTGGGGAGGGATAGGAATTTTAAGTGCTGTGAGGAATGTAAGTGATAGTAAGTTTTAACACACATACAGTGATTTTATTTTCCCCCTCTTGGATTGTCTTAGGCCAGGAGATATAACAAAAACCCTACTGCATACTTTGGCATGGAAGAATTTGTATACGTGCGGGCAGAAGCTGAAGTTGCCTGCAGCTGACTTTGGGTGGTAGTTTGTGTTTGTTTTGTGGTGGTTGTCTTAGAAAAAATCCTTTGGGGAGCAGGGGCTTTCCCAGCTGGAGGTAGACTGTCAGGGCCAAGATGAGAATTATTCCACAGTGGCATGCGATACAGATGCTTCCAACTCAGCTTCACAAGGCCTGTTTCCGCCAAGCTTTACTCCCGCGAGTTTGCCTTCCTTGGACTAATTGTTCCATTGAATTTCAAGGACGAACATTTTCGTGCAGGTGAGAGCAGGCTGAGGTGAGGTCTGGCGCTTTCTCTCTGGTTCGGCCAGACTCAGAATAGCATCATGGCTTCAGGACCTGTAAAACTGCTCTAGTGCCAGGTTGTGTTTGAGTTTAACATGCCTTCTTTCATAGCGTACTAACTCAAAGGCCTGCAGTAGGACTGAGCTTAAGGACATACTTCAATAATGTGGCTGTAAGGGCTTCCAGATCAGAGCAGATTGTAGTCTGCTCAGCTCCTGCTACAAGTAGCATAGCTCAGGGATATGCATACCAGCCTGGTAGATATGCATTAAACATCTCTCTCTGTTGCAAGATGGGATAAGATTGCATCTAACATCATCGCCTTGGAGGATTTGTACCCCTGCAGTGACAAAATACTCTTACTCAGCCAGGTGAGATCCCACAGAGAATCCTCACAGAACCCAAAACCAGAAATCCAACCCCCCTAAACTCCCAGCCACAACCGCCTCTGCCTAAGCAGGATTGTCAGCATAACATAAAAAACAAGATAAAGAACAAACGGAGGCACCTTCTGAATTAGTGGAGAGGTGTCTAACAATAGAGAACTCTCTGTAAAGTCCTGCCATTGTTCCTGAGAAGAATGATTTTGTCCAGTCCCAGTTTTGCTTAAGGAGAGATATCAAAGGAAGGAGTGAAAGAAAGATGAGCTATTGTAAGCATGAACACGTTCATTTCCCTTTATCCGGAACACTGAAATCTGTAGGAATCTTGTGTATGTATCTGGCAGCAGAATTGCACCTCATCATTTGTTGTTTCTCTGTTATGTTGTTTTTCGTTTTTCCCTCACTTTGAACTCCTTCAGTTCTTTTAAGCTCTTGAATAGATGTGGTGACACAATGGCTTTCCCTGCCCCCTGCCACTCCCATGATCCCTCTAATAATTTTGTCTCCTGAACCCCATCTGTACCCTCAGTTCCAAGTTTAAATTGGGTGTTGACTGGAGCTCTTTCAGCTGTATTTGGTGGAATTTTATGGCTTTGGAGTCATGTTAAATCTGATATATAGCTCAATCTACACTGCCCTCAAAAGGTAATTGTTCAGTTTTATTTTTATGGTGCTTCAATTTACAGTAGGTAGTTAGATTTTGTATAGGCTTATGCATTTCAGATGGCAAAGCCCCATCATTTTAGTGCAAAAGTTTCATGTAGCCACCTGCAGACTGTATTTTCAAAAGCCTGGCAATTTTTTGTTCTGGGTTCTGGGACAGCTTTGCTACTTCCTATGGTTTAATATGATGTAGGATTAATTATACCCTATGGGTACTCTGCAGCTTTTGTCTTTGTGTCTGAAAAGAATGTTTTAGAGGTGTCCAACCACAGGAAGCAGGGGGGAAACATTCTCTACCTTATTACTTTGCCATTCTTCAGCAATAGATTGGCCTTTGCTATGCTGTGATGGTTCTGCAGCTTCAGGAATTGGATGTAAATTTCTCCTTGTGATGGGCTATTTCTTCTGTCAAAATTGTGGTACTGGGGTCCTAGATATATTATGATCCTAAAGTGTAGCCCAGCCAGAGAACACCACCACATGCCACACTTAATTCAAGCAGATAACCTTATGAGACTCTAAAAGGAAAATAAGTTGCTGACTTTAGCGGGAGACTTGGATGACAATCACGTAGATTAGATGGCAAAGCGGCAGAAGGTGAAGCAGTCTGGCTTTCGCAGGAGACTTCACAATGTTGTTTAATTTAATGGTATTCCACTAAGCAATAAATAATAGAATGAGACTCTGTGGGGTGTTTCTCGTTGTCTTCCCCATGCCGACGTCTTATGTCTTTATCTAGTGGCCCACTTCAACATTGCACAGGAGCACAGAACTGTCTGTTCTAATGCCGTAAGTGAATTTCATCTAATATCCTCTCACCATAATGGTCAGTCCACCTGAAAATACTCCTGGATGCTTCATATTGGTGCTAAAGGGAGGATCACTTTCAAAACTTTATCAGTTGGGATAGTGTATGTTTGTATGACATGTGTGTCATACAAAATACCTTATGCTTTTTCTTCCCATACCTTGGATGTTGCTGAAAGGTTAGCATAAATAATTTCTTCAGTGCTAGCTGTTGCTCTTGCCTCTGTATCATTAATCAATTCAATAACCAACATCTCTAGTGTGGAATTTGTGGGCATCCTGCTGTTAATCTTTTGCTACGGTAAAAGCAAGCTGACTATCTTTGATCTCAGCCTCTTAGCCACTTCCCAATGCATGACGAAATGTTACCTCTCATCCCGTGACTACTCATTTTTTATAAGTCTCTAGAGAGGGACTTGGTCAAAAGCTTTTGCAAGTTTAAATAAATGGCCTCTGGTGGTTGTTAAGGGACAGGGTATTTCAGCTCTCACTGTGAAATGTGCAAAATGCAAGAGTATTTGCAGGCCCAGCTTTCTTAGTCCCCCAACCACAGGAGGGGGATTTATCTCACCTGCCTTTAACTGTCTGCATGCCAGCTGCCCAAGCTGAGTTAGTTACCTAGGCTATGTCTTTAGTCACTGGAGAGAGAAAGAAGGACCTCCAAAGGGCAATTAATTTCATCCTACAGAGGTGTGTTTAGAGGTTTCATTTGCCAAGGTGCTGACTTCAATGACAAACCTGGTTTAAGTAGTTTCTGCTCCTGAATTTGCAATTCCCATCCCTTTGGATGTGCTGGTACAGCTGTTGCTGGGACCATGCTAGAAAAGGGAAATGGAATGGATTTTTTTCATTTTTAACCTCACAGGAGACTGTTGTGAAAAATAAGGATATGGTTTTGCAGGGCTGCTGAGCTGATTTAATGGCTGATTGGCACTGAAAGGTGAAGGTCTGGGTCATCTTCTCTCTCCCTCTCTGACAGAATGGTCTGGTCCTCCCTTACATGTCCAGCTGTGTGTTTCCATCCTCTCTGTGTCAGCACAAAGCTCCTGTACTTGCATGATGAACTTGCCAGGGAAACTATCACATGGAATACGGGCATACCAAGCATAATAATTTCTTTAGATACATTATGACCTTGATTTTGTTGTTGTTGCACCCATCAGAATGGTGGCACTGGTGGTTACAGAAGAGGGTGTGGAGGAGGTTGGTCCAGACCACTTGGTATGTAGCGTGTGTTTTCATGGGTACAAAATGACTCATGGATCCAGACCCTTCATAGCCACTGGCTGCGAGTTACGGTTATGTCATGCTTTAAAGCAGGTTGCCCAAGACTGTAGCCAGATATTCCAAACCTGACTGGACACTGTCCTGGACAACTTGGTCTAGCTGGCCCTTATTCAGCAGAGCATTTGAGCTAAATAATTTCAAGAAATGCCTTCCAACATCAACAGTACAATTATTCCTTGATTAGGGACTGCCCCACGTAAAGGCTCTTTATACACTTGTCAGATCAGTTTTTTAAATCAGGGTTAAAAGCATGGTCCCATAAATAGCTGCAATGGAAGGATTGAGAAGTGGCAAACTGGACCACAAAAGTGTGAAAAATTGATTTGAGGGTGGTAGGAAATGGAAATCTTATAAACAATTTTTGCTGCTGCAGTCAGTATCTAGTTGAGCAGCCTTTATAATAGTCTGAAGAAATTTTGTTCACTCCAGGCACCTCTTTCACTTCACTGATTGAAGGGGGAGGCTTGATGAGTAGCTTAGATTGAGTGGCTAACTTTCAGATGACTAAAGTTTGTCAAGATGAGTGTTACTATAAGCTGCTACTTGTCAGTGCTACTTGAGACCCAGAATGCAGCAGTTGTGAAGGATTGACTAGAATAGCCTCAGAGGGCTCAGGAAAAGCCTTTCATAATACGGTAAAATCATTTCATTCCTGGGCTTGTTTTTTTTGATGTTGATGTAATGCTTGGAAAACTTGGCTGATCACTTCGCTTTCCTGATTTCCTGTCTCAAACTGATTTAAATGGGGACTCCATTAGGACATCAGAAATTATGTGGTAATTTGGTGTGCTCAGAGTCTCTTTACTTATTTAAAAAGAATTAAGGCAATGAGTGAGCCATCCATTATTTATTGGTAGCTCTTAAGAAAGCACTGTGGTAGATGCTGTTGCAAACAGACATATCTTGTGATTGAGAAATTAAAGCCTGTGGGTGACAGTTTCTGCAAATTGGTTCAAACAGTCTTTCAAGAGGAAAATTTCCCAAGCTTTGACAGATTTGACAGGATTGCTTTGGAAACCCTTTCTGAGTTGTATGAAATGGTGTTTTTAGATGACACCAAAAAGCCACATAAATTCCTCTACATCCTAAGATGCTCCTATGTTGTACATCCTTCTTGAATGAGGAAGGCCAGAAGGTAGCTAACCCACCTGGTACATAACCCAGCTTTCATGGAGCCTTTAGGGATGAACTGTATCCCTGATTCAGTGGCTAGGAGAGAGCAGGACCTAGAGCCTTACCTTCTACCACCTTGGTGACTTGCTGATCACCAGGTACTTCCTAAAAGCAGAACCTCCTTACAGAGGCTGCAGATGTGGTGAGTCACAGTGAAGAAGGGATCCAAGAAGAGGTACCCTTTCGTTATCTTCATGCAGAGGTCTCAATCCCAACTTTTCTTGCCTTCCTGCCAAACCAGAGATTTATTAGAATCTGACCCATGTGTTGCAGTCTAAGGACATAAACATACGCATAAATTACCTTCTTATACTTTGTATACTTAATATCAGAGGGAGGTGGAATGTATCATGTATTTATGAGATGGAGTCAAACTGATAACCAGTGGCCCTAGAAACAGTGGAAGTAAGACACAAAAATACTTAGGCTAAAATATTAGGCTGAGGACTCATTATCCTAGCTTTGAATGCTTGCAGCATTATGATTGTGTCTGAAATAGATGTCTATATACACTTTATACTCTAGAAGAAGAAGAAGAAGGTACTTCTGGGCTCCGATTCATCTGGCTGATTTTAATCATCTTGCTTTGGTGCAGAAACTCCAGTTTGTGCACCAAAACGTTTCTGTCAGTTGTCTGCAAAGGAAGACCAGGTGAGCACATCCACATGGAACTGAGTCCTCTCTCAGTGTACAAGAACTGCAGCATACCTGCGTGTGTAGTCTACCTTTCTGTGTGTGTGTGAAAAAAGTCTTCCACAAAAATCAGATCATTGCAGCACAGCATATGTAATAAAAACTTGCATTCAGCTGGATTTCAGGAAATGAGAAAGTCAGTGTGTGGCTAGGGCAAGAACATAAAGGAGACTTTGCTGCTTTAATAGCACCAAGACTAAATATAACTGGTGGACTGTTCTTCAGTCTCCTGGAAAACAGGTCCAGTCTGTTGTTCCTATGAGCATTTCACTAAAAAATGCAAACCCCTTGCCAGGTGAGATATTTGCTTTTATGTTTCTGCACAATGTGGAGCCATTCAAACTCATATTCTTGTCTGCTATTTGTATATGTTGCAACACTTTCCACTAAGTATCTTACCAATGTGCAGAAGGGTCAGTACATGCAGCCTTGAGCCAACTGAAGAGTCTCCATCTGTATTTGGAAATCACAGAACTGCTGTGTCTCTACATAATTAGTTCAAGCACTATGCCAGACTAATAGGACTACATAGCTTCCAGATTGTATCTGACTGTCTTGGAGACATCAGAAATTTAAGCATGTAGTCTGTTGGACTGAGGAATGTGTGAGTGCTATCAAACACTTTTCTTTTTTTTTTTTTTTTTTTTTTTTTTTGTGTTGTTGAGTGTTGTGTAAAAGAACTAAATGAAAACAGTCATTAGAGTGATGAGGTCTACTTTCTCTGTAACTAGTTGTGGCCCAGCACTGAAGTCCTAACAAAGAACTGAATTCCTCAGAGGAGATTTGAATTTTGCTACTGTGTTCTTTGCTGCTGTAAATATCACTAACTATTTCGTGCAGGTAGTCTTCATTGTTTTGCAGCCTTGGTATCTGACTAAAACTGAAAACCTCTAATAAACAGGAAATCAAAGGACATAAACCCGAGGTACCTTTTTAGTTTCTGTGTGATTTTGAAGGCCCAGTTGTCCTGCACCAGTGCTGGAAATGCTTCAGTGTGTCTTAATATATATCAATACAAAAAACAATCAATCTCAGAACGTATCTGGTTTTCCTTGGCAGAAAAAATAAAATGAACTGTCATGGGATTTTTTAATACTGGTTTTGGTTTTTTTCTACTTTCACAAAACCTGGATATTTTTCATCCATAACAAACAAATGAATATGTTTAGCATTTCTCCATATACTTTTACTGTTCCTGGTGGAAGCCCAAGGGGATCCTTATTTCCTACCTTTTCCCATGAAAGAGGAGCTGATGTCCAAATAAAACCCCCAATCTGAGACTCCTGTAAAGAGTTCCTTGGACCTCCCTGAAGTTTTGCCTGTAAGAAACATTTTAAAAATGATGAATCTGCAAATTATGCAAAGAGAGCAGTTAGTGAGTAGTTGCTGAGGAGGTCTCATGACCTGGTGCCTCTCTTCTCTTTTCTACCCTTTGTATGGACATAATCTGTAGTCTTGTCAGCATGCCTCCATGGCTTTCAGCAGCATCCCCCAGAAAGAGTAATTATTATATTTAGGCACCTGGGAAGCAATTTGCTTCTNAAGGGTACCGCAGAAACAGAGGAGCGTATCTCCGTGTCTTTGAAACAACTGCTTTGCAAAGTTTGTTTTCTGTCTTTCTCAGGCTCCGTTTAAAGACACAGAAAAGATTGGTGGGCATAGGGTAGTGATAGGGGATACACATTATAAAGTCACCCCACGACACCTTTGTATGGACATAATCTGTAGTCTTGTCAGCATGCCTCCATGGCTTTCAGCAGCATCCCCCAGAAAGAGTAATTATTATATTTAGGCACCTGGGAAGCAATTTGCTTCTGCCCTGAATGAGCAGTGAAGAATCTCATGTTACTGGCCAGTAGGTTGGAAGGCTTCTTCACCTCTTCCCATTCTTGACTGTCTACCAGACCTGTAAAGGGAGGGGACATGTTTTATTCTGCGTCTTCATCACCTGCAGGAGGAAAATGAGGTGCAGAGGAGTTTCTTAATCCCTTGCAAGAGCTTGTGTTCCAAGCCGTAGTCTCAGACAGTGCATATATATTTTAATTCATTTTAAAAAGTCATTTCTACTAATAAACTTCCTCAGAAATTTCCCTCTTTCTTTACAGTGTAGGCCCATGAGATTAAAATCCTTGTGCATGGCATGAAAGATGGGACCTGCTTTAATTGTAATGTGTTGTTTGCTGACCATTAAATAAAGATGAAATAAATTGTCCATTTCCTGTCTCCAAGACTGGTTGTTTGAGCATATTACTCATCTGGAGAGAGTGCATTGTACTGCCAAGGCTGAGAGCACATACATTTATCATTAGTAATGGCACAGGGGTGAGTTGCTTTCCCATAGCCTTGTCTTTTGCTTGTGGGATTAATTTGTTTCCAACATTTCAAATTCAGTGTTATGGAACAATTCCATGCTCAGTTTTTTAAGAGCTGAGTATGGTTTTCCGTCATATAGAATGTAAGTTCCTGTCCTGAGTAGTGTACCTTCAAGATTTTACAGTTGTTATTTACTATGAAAATGGTGTATCAAGGCTAAATATAGGGGAAGACAAGGTTTTTTCACTATAGAAGTAGATACATGCTCGCTTTGCTCTCTTCCATTGACTCTCTTTTGTTTGCCAGTGAGAATATTTTGTCCGCAGAGTTTATGGACTCAGGCACCTTTAATCCAAAATCTGACATTGCCATAAACCCTAAATCAAAGGCATTTGGTATTTGGATGTATGGAGTCTTTTTAATCTCCTCTGATCCTTGTCCCTACTGTGAAGTGAAGTCTCTTCATTTGGATGTCAAATATGGATTGAAATGCATGATATTGTCAACCCTTTGGCTTTTAGTGGTGATCAGTTTGTTACCTGCAATGACAGGATGGAGAGATGGGACAAAGGAGTGATGCAAATGAAAGTGATCAGTTATTCTGCCTTGTCTGGTATGGAGTCATGATGCAGGCTTTGCTTTGTTCAGTGCCTAAGGAGATTCCATGGAGACTTCTTAAAAGTGAGGTATGGGCAGGTGCACGTGGAAAGGAGAGAGGAGAGCTTCACTACAATCTTTAGGCATTGGGGTCAGAACACCTGACTTCCAGCTGGAGCTCCTGCAAAAGCCAGGTTCCAAAGACATTGGTGGCTTTGATCCATGTGCCCTTACCAGCCATGCTGCTGTGAATCCATGGCAGCCAGAGGTAATTTTTAGCCTTATGTCTCCAAAGAGGCCTTTGGGGAGCAATTTGCCTTTCTCTCGGATGCTGCAAAGAGGACTTGTGTCTTCTAGGTGCTTGTGCCAATCCGCTATGGGTTCCACTCTTCCCAGCACCTCCTGGTTTCTCTGTGACCGAGGAGAGACCAGTCCCTTTGTGGCAGTGATGCTTTTATTCCCAGTCTCACAGAGTACAGAGCAAACTGCTGGTGACACAGGAGAGGAAACCCATCTTCAAAGTGACGAGGGAATGCAGAGGCTTCCTTGAGTCTGAATGGCTTCCCACCAATTATCACACCACTGGACAACTAATATTACATTTATTTCTGTGTAACAAAGGATACAAATTCTTACTGCTTATGGGGAAAAGGTTGGAGGCATTGTGTGAAAGGGCACAATAGTTCCAGGGCATTGTGTAAAAGGAAATAAAAAGACAACCCGAAGGAAAAAAACCCCAGACTATTGTCTTTTTTCTACAGTGCTGAATCAACAAGAAAGAACGTAGGTGATTTTTCAAGGTGGAATCCACATTCCTTACAACATCCAAATTTGCTTTCATTAGAATGTCAGTATTCTGATCAAATGATTTTGCTTTTATTAATAAAGCTTCATGCAAATGAACCCCCCAAAGTGCTAGTTCCTGCTCACAAGAAATCCTATCTGTATGGAAGTGGAGTAGTTGTGTAACTCTCCTTCTCAAGGTGAACACAATTAAATGTAAAAATCCTAACAGACCCAGGGCCCTCAAATCTCTTTATATAGCCACAGTGATAACTGATAATACTTAATGCTCTGACAGACTTTCATCCCTGTTGTTGAAAGACAGCACTAAGGCAAACACAATCAGACACAGCTGATCACAAACAGCAAAAAGAAAGCTGAACTAAGTTATTCAACAAAAGCTGTGTCCAAAATCAAGTGATGGGCAATTCCAAGCATAGAAAAAACATAGTTTTAAAATATTTTAACGTCAGCTGCATAATCAGTATTTTTCATATATTGCCTATACTATTTTATTGTGCTTTCTGTTAATTGCCGGCGCTACATAACGCTTTGGAACACCTTCAGCAGACATTCACACACTCGTAAGGAAGATTGCTTCAGTGATTGCACCTGCGTGGATGAAGAGGAGAGGGGGACAATGTGTGGGTAGCAATGGGAATCTCTTTGCAGCGCAGTAGATTTTTTGGGAAGAGAAAGAAAAGATTTCATGGAAGCTGTCATGTTGCTTGGTTATGAAGCATTGTTGAAATGTAATATAGGTATAATATAGTATAACACTGGATGGGTGGTAGACAAATGTGGGGAGGGCATGGTCTGGGTGGTTGGTGTCTGGAGGAGAGATAGAACAACTGCACCACAGAGGGAACCCAGAAGGTGCTGAGCCTGAAGAAGTATTGAGGCTTCCTGGGGGTCTCTTCAGAGCTTTACTGAGTATACCACAGCCACTGGAAAAACCAAAGGCCTGTGGGGAAAGGCTACCAGAAAGCTCTTTGGAGCTAAGAGGGAGATGGATTAAACCTCTGCAAGAGCTGGGTATATTGTTTTTTCATTAAAAATAGTTGACTGCTGAGGTCCTGGAAGCATAGTTACAATGCAGAGGCTGGGATAGCTCAGTCCAGATTTTGTGCGGGAGCAAGACCACACTAAGGCCCTCACTTAGACTGTGGCTTCCACAGGTTGTGGATATTGTGTTTTATACTGGTTCTCTTTCCCCTCCTTCCCTAAAAAGATGGA
The DNA here is from genome assembly GCA_013397865.1 of Struthidea cinerea. Lineage (NCBI taxonomy): Eukaryota > Metazoa > Chordata > Aves > Passeriformes > Corcoracidae > Struthidea > Struthidea cinerea. The sequence goes on along the minus strand of VZTI01001624.1, from coordinate 156,172 downwards.
CTAGAAGGAGAAAAAAAAGTAAAGTTTAAAAAAAGTTGTAATATGTGCTAAAATTTACTGAATAGCTTCTACATAAGGGCTAAGTAGGTAGGACTTTTCAGCCTGGGAAAGAGGTTACTGAAAACGTTATGTGAAAGACTTACCAAAAAAGTGAAAGAAGTAAAAGTGAATAAGAGACTCTCCTATTCATTTGAAAAACTGAAGGGCATCAAAAAGTATTAGCAGGCAGTGAGTTCAAAACAAACAAAAGGAGGTGGTTTTTTACCCAGGTAGTGAGAAACGTGCATAGCATAGCATTGCTTAAAATGCTGAACTGTCTCTTTTATGAAAGTAATTCTTGGCAGGAAAATTCCCCAAGGCCTGTTGAGTATTAGGGCATTGCCTCTGGCTCGGAAAGTCCTTGAGCTGTAGAGTCTGTAAGCCTGGAGGAGTGATCTGGAGAAGGGTCTGTAACAGACTTGCTCTGTTCTTCTTCAGATGGCCAGATAGGAAACTAGTGGGGGTCTTTGATGTGACCCAATAAATCCCTAATTTTGGTTTCAAAGTCCAGGAAGAGCTTCTATCCCACTGCATGTTTCAAAGACCCATCTGTAGGAGGATCATCTTGAAACCTTTTCAAATATCTTCCTGTTCTTCCACATGCACGTTGCTGCTTGCTGGTTTAACCATATGGATTGCACACTGCTGTGGCTGTGGCCTGGGAGACTGGTGAGCGCAAAGGAACAGAATCCAGTGCTTTTAAAGTATGTTTGGAGTGCGTTTTAAAGCACCTTTTTTTCTTTATTGTGTCTTTTTTTTTTCTCCCAATCACAAACCCACAGCCTTACACTGGTGAGCTAAGTGCACTGGGTTTAATTGTCTGTTTTTGTGCTGGGGGAAGCCACGGGAAGGTAGAGATAGCATAAACTGCCGTGGGAAATTCTTGGGTCCAGTGTTTTCCACAAGGACTGTCAGCCCCTGCTATGAAGATAGCTACTTCAGAGCTGCTCTAATTTATGCTTATCTTTCTACAGGCTTTGGAAAACAAGTAACAGGAGAGCAGCACACTCCAATTATGCCCTTGATACACTCCTTATCCTGAGGAGCATAAGCGTGACAGCCTTTATTCTCTTTGCTTCTTGTGTCTGCTCCTTAAGAAGGCAAAGCAAGAGGCAGAGAGGGAGGAAGGGAGGGGAGTCCTACGTAGGTAGCAGAAGGGTGATTTCTCCTGGTTTTAAATACCTTTGAGATTATTCTCTCTTCTCAGATTTTCATATTTATAAAAATGCAGCATCATACTGGTTAGCAAAGCTCACTTAGTTTGTTCGAGTAGGATGAAATTTCTAGTCTAATGGAGAATCAAGCCTGCTAGACTGCTGCAGGCAAATTGGTCAAGGAGATTTCCAGAGCTGTTTTGTCTTTGTCACTTGGAATTCCTCCATTGTCATCGTCATCAATTCATCCTCTACATCCCACATCCTCTTTTCTATTTCACATCAGCAAAATGAACAAGACATACCATTCTTACAAAAATAAGACATCAACTGGGCACTGACTGATGTGTGATTTCCCTCCTCACCACCTTCTCTCTCACTCTCAGAAATGTTTATGCTTTCATTCCTCCCCAGCCTGCCAGCAGCAGCCACTAAGGCATTTGACTTTAAATGATGAGTCTGTAGCTGGGAGGGCAAGAGGGTGGTCTTCTAAGCATGGCTGGGAGTTATTAGTCCGGGTTAATTACTAGGGGAATTTATGTGGTGAGCATCAATCAAGACTTAGAAACATCAGATTCTGCTGTATAAACTGGCCTGTGCCCAAACTGCATAAGATGGCTTTTGTCTTAATATTATTACCATAATTTGCTAGTTGAATGTATAGCTCAAACATATTCTGAAAATGGGAAAGTCTGGCAAAAACCATAAAACATCCCAGGACTTTGAATGTCAGTCTGCATATCAAATGGAATAAACTTGGACAGCCTGGGGTGAGTGATCAATTATAACAATTTGGCACTGATGGGGTAAGGTCTAGCAATGGATTATAACATGTTGCCTTTGCTTAGGGTTACCGAATAATGTCAAGGAATTATAGAGTGAAGGATAATATGCATGAGGCAGTTTTGCTAGTGGGACTGAGGCAATGTTCTAGACAAAAGCAGGTTTGTAGCACTGGTATTTCCTTTATCAAACCAGAAGCTCTTTCTAATACTTGCAAACAACTGAATATTACTCCCTGCTGGGTCTGACTTCTTGGGAAGGCCATATTTGTCAAATAAAAGTGTTCAGGTGGTTCATGGTAAGAAATAGTGTTTTTAACTTTTCCATACGGGATACAAAAGAACCAGAGGCAAAGAGCACTGCAAAAACTAAAATTTAGAAAAAAATTAAAAATGCAGGCTGGCCTCATTATCCCCTGTCATTTCCCTTGTCTCCCAGTTCACCATAAGAAGCAGCATCCAGCTGATCCCCAGCTTTCCTCTTGGGCTCTGTGGAAAGCATCTTGTTTGGCTCAAGCTTAGGAGAGGGGTAAAGAGATAGTGGGTTGGCTCTCAACCCGGCCTAGGTTCACAGGGATGAGACAGAGAAGGGTGTGTGGGATGTGGCCTGGACTTCCTTCCTTATTTCTTTAAGCACCTGCCCGGGTGTGATGGCATTGAATGCCTGTCCGCACTGAGGCCACCACAGCCAGGACGCTGGGCCAGGTGGGAGTGCAGGTGTGCTTCAGCCCTCTGGCCGTGTGCTCACTGAACTGGGTGCAAGCCTTGGCTGAGGGAATGCCTCTGGAATCTGAAATTAAGATAAATTAATTTAATGACAACCAAAAACTCTTTGCGAAACTCAGTGACCTGCAGGTTAACAGTTACAGTGACCAAATGTAGTTTAAGAAAAAGTCTGAGGAAAATCACTCAGACTATAAAAAGTTACACAAACTCACCCTTTACTTCATAAAACCACACTGTTTAAACTGGTTACAGCACTTTCATGGCCACAGGATGCAGAGTGCAGAGTCGTGGGCTGCTGGAAAAGTCCCGTGACACGCACACAGCACCTGCGAGCTGCAGCAGCGATTGCTCGCTGCCCCGGCGCGCCCGGGCGAGGCGACGAACCCGCTGCGCTGGGGCTGCCTGGCAGTCGAGGAGCCGCGGTCAACAGCCCACGCACGCTCCGACAGCTCCACGTCCCGCCTGCCAGCAGCGCAGAGCGGAAAATCTGCTAAATGCCTGCCTGGTTCAACCGGCTTTTCCTATTAACATTCCTCCGCCGTAAGCCGCGGCAAGTGCCACGTAGCGGGGGGTGGGTGGGAAGAGGGGAGGGGGAAGCCCAGGCGTTACTCCTGTGATGGGACAGCAGCGCGTGGTGGCAGGGACATCATCTGCTGCTGCTGCTGCTGGTAGGGGACAGAGCAAGGGCAAGAGCAGAAATCGGGCGCAGGGGGAAAGCAGGGAAGAGGGAAAGCTGGGGATATACAGTCCACGGGTAGCTTGTATGTTTTTTATCATAAGGATCATGCACTGTACCACACCCTGGTGCTGCAGCCTGAGGAAGACCAGCCAGAAGGGCTAAAGGCTTTTGAAACAGCCCCATAAGAGGCACCACAGGGTGCTTGGGGAGGCACATGCACAGGGCCAGCAGGGGCTTCCCCCCCCCCCCCCCCCCGCCGATCTCGTG
>VZTI01001624.1:0-148111 GCA_013397865.1 Struthidea cinerea | reverse complement strand
GGTGCGAGGTTCTGGCTCTGCTCTAAGCTGTCTTAAGAGAGACAGGGAAGGGAAGGGAAGGGAAGGGAAGGGACCCCTGGAATCTCTAGCACAAGCCCCTGCTCAAAACAGTTCCTGCAGGTTGTTCAGGCTGTGTCCAGGTGAGTTTTGAATACTTTCAAGAATGGAGATCCCACAACCTCTGGGCAGCCCGTGGCATGAGCTGACACCGCCTCATCTCTGCGGAGATGTATTTCTGAGGACTGCACTCTCTCAGCAATACTTCTTTGTACAGTAATATATTTTAATACTTTTGCACTTAAACCTGCTTTGTCTCCTCGGACAATTGGTGAAGTCAGGCTTTGTTTGTATTGTGCCTGTGCACATCCTAAGAAATGAACAATGCATGCTCTCTGTGGCAGCTCTGTATTAAAAGTAGTTTCCAAATACCGGTCAAGTTCTGATCTGTGAGTAGGGTTTTCTTTCTCTTCTACTCATTGGTAGCAGCTTTAACAATGACAAGCAAGGAGAAAGCTGGGAATTTCATGATGAGCTACTAGAAAACAAAGATAATGTCTTCTCTGTTTTGGGATGTGCCCAGAGCTAGAGTCCTGGATGTCAAAGCCAACCATATTTGGTTGAAACACTGAACACATGCTTCTTGTAATGCCTATCAATACCTATTATTCATTGGTCTTTCGAGAAAGTCATAGAGTTTGCAGTGCCAAAGCCCACGTGTTGCTGAATGGTGAAAAAGTTTTCACTGATGCAGAGTGGAGCGTGCTGTTTGCAGAGCAAAAAATAATCCCTGCAGTCCAGCATGGTGATTCTTTCTGTTGCCTTAAACCCGTGGCCCCTGGGGACACGTTTGTCTGGGCTGGCTTCTGACAACATGACCTCATCATTATGCTAAACCCATGTTCTTCCTGTCTTTACACAAATAGTCTTGCAATCCAAATGAGCACACTCTTTGTTATTTTAAAGAGTGGCTGGTACCAAAGCGAATCATTTTTCTTTTGATTAGCATTTTCAAAGGATAACCTTCGTGAATTTTCCACAGAGGCTGCTGCTTCTGCCACACAGGACATCTGGTTGAGTTTCAATCGTTTAGCAATTCTTGGCCTCAAAATGCTGTTGTTCCTGGGACTTCTTGAAAGCTGTGACATGAAGGCCGGTGGGGACAATGCCTTTTTTCTGATGTGCTCATTGCAGGATAGGATTCATGTTTTACATCCTCTATTTACTGCCAAGGCAGCTTATGTTGAGGGGAAGGTGAAAACAACCAAGAGGCGTTTTTGTAATGTGCAATGGCAGCACATCTCTGAAAGGCATGGGACCAAGAGCCAGCTCAGGGAATCAATAAAATTGAAATAGTTTTTATATGCTTGCATGTGGCCGTGGACATATTTCCCCTGTAACTCCAAGAGGACTTTAATTTGTGTAAGTGTTGATGTAACTTTGACCAAGAAGTTGAGGCTTTGCCATATATATCAGGCACTATCAAGTGAACTGACAAGCACCATATTTGCAGTTTCTCTGGACCAACACCATCTATTTGCAGAGGGATTAATTAGTTATGGTGCTCCGAGAAAGGATTTCCGTAGTAACTTAAGGAATTTATTGCTTAATGTAAAATAAATGAAGTGGGAGAGGGTATGTAGATTAGGATGCAGCTTGCTGTTTTATAATATTTAAGCTGATTGCAGGGATTCAGAATAGTTCAAGTATCACTTTGGCACTAGTCCTGAGCCTTTTAATATGATCTTATTTTCTGACGTGACTCTGTGACCAAGGGACCACAGAGCACCACTGGTGTGTGTGGGATAATGTATTCAGACCTTGGTCGTATAGGAAACCTTTTAAATCACTGCGCAGCTGCACTCCTTGTGAAAGTTTTGTGTAAAAACTGCCTAACAAGGAAAGCAGGGTGAGAGGAACCTTACAAGTAAAAAATAGGATTTAGTGTTTTCTTATTTCCGATAGCTGGGAGAAAAGCCATAGGATGTTCTCTGAAGAGTCAAACTGAGGAAAAGTTACTGAATGAAGAAATCTGTGTTAACAAGCATATACAAACTGCAAAAAGCAGAGTTTGCCTTTGATGTCCATGTTACCTGTTAATTGTGTGCAGATAAGGATTGATTGTCTCACACTGATTTCAAGTTGCATCTCCTTTCATTATCCACCAAACTTTGCTCTCTTTTCTTTTTTTTCTCTCTGTTTTTTCCCCTAGTTGTTCTTTATTTAAAGAAATTGCAGAGACTTCCTATTTCTGTCTTGCCATCTGGTCTAACTCCACAGTGGCTTTCCTGCTAGATCACTACCACTGGAACAGCATAGCAGGTATATACCATTTCAGGCACATAAATTTTCCAGAAGCAGCTGTTACAGCAGTGCGTTTTGCTTGAAAATGGAATTTCAAAGTCAGTTAGGATGATAGTTGCTTGGACCCAGGATATTTGAAAGTAAGGCACAATTAGACCAGTATCCTTTTTGGATTTTTTTTTTGTTTTATTTAAAGAAGAGGAATCTAATCCTTATAGCTACTGTTCTCTTTTCATTTTAAGTACCAGAATTTAATAATATTATTTTCTCCTTTCCTTTTTTACATAGAAGCCCTGCTTTCCCTTATGGACTGCCTTCCCTTGCTGACACAGTATTCATCACTGTATATCTAAGTGTCTTCCTCCATGTCACTAATCATTGCCATGTGTTTTCCTTTTCACCTTCTCCCTAGGAGCAGTGGGATATTCAGTGGCATCATTGTGCAAGTAGTAGGAAGAGGTTCTGTTTGGGTTGTGGTTAATTTTTTTCTTATCCTGGTTTTCGGTTGTTTATTCCTCCTCTTCTAGTTAGTGCACAGGGGCTTTCATTTTTCTCTTTCTGTTTCAATTTGCTTTAATACCCTTCAACATCCTCAGTCATTCTCAGTATACCTCCACCTCACAAATAAGCCAGGATCTGAGATGATTAATCATGGCATAGCAGTTTATTTTCTCTAAGGTATACATAGCTAAGTAAGATTTAATGGGCTTCAAAGGACAAACTCAGAGAAACAGCAGGACATTTCAATTATCTCTTTGGAGAGACAGAGGAATTGTCAGGAAAGCAGTAACAGTGACACAGATAGATACTGCACTGAGGGGAGAGGATTTGCTTGTAAAAGGCGTTAGCAGGGGACTCCCCTGCTGTCTGACACCTGACAACAAGGGTTACTGCTGAAACCCTGTTTTTAAGACTCGCTTTAGCCATGCTGTTCTCTTCATGTGGGATTGTTTCTAAGCAAGTGAAAGCTCATAACAGATTGACTTTTCCTAATTAGCCGAGGATGGTGTTTCCTGTTGATTAATGAAAGCCCAGCAGCCAGTGAACCAGATGATGACAAAATTAGGCCTATAAAGCGCTCAGTCCAGTTCGTGCAAGCCTCTGCACCAAGGAGAGTCCCTCCTACCGCTTCCCCCTGCCGAGTAGTCGCTGTGTTGAAAAGCATGACTTTTAGTCATCCTTAAAGTATTTGGGAGCTTGCCCTGAAATTGCTGAAGATGTTTTCAGGATGAGGGTCACTAAGGGGGATAGTGAGAGCCCAAACCAGGTGTTGCCCTCAATGCCAGGGGGGTGCAAGCCTCTGTTCTCTGGGAAAGCTAAACCACTCCCTGAGGGGCTGGTTTCTGTCCTACTTGTGGAAACTTTTATTAAATGTGAAGTACTTAAATAGTTGTTGCACTAGACGGAAAAATAGGAGTTCCCCCTCCCAAGCAGTCTCTCTCCCTCTTTGTCTCACTGAATAGTTATTTCTTCCATGCAAGTCCAAGCCCTGGGACTCAGATGGGCTGACCTCAACACAGAGCAGGGGAGGCCAGGAGAGAACAAAATCTGCTGCTGAGGTGCCGTGGTTGAATGTGTGAACTGATGGGCTGTTGGCCCTACTCTTGTGTGAATATGCCAAAAAAATGAGCTTTTCATGGCCTTTGTTGACAGAGAAATAAATTTGTCTGGGTTTTTTTGTTTTATTGACAAATACTTTTAAAAAACCCTAACAAACCATATTTTTGACTTCACCTGATTTATTATAATTTTTTAACAAGTCAGTGCTGTTTTCATTTTTGATTCAGAGGCCAATTATGACATAACTCTGCTAGAAATAATTACTCAATAATTATTTCTCTCTCTCTGCATTTTCATTGCAGAACTGTTTTATTTTCAATTCTGATGCTTTACTTACTTGACAAACAGTTTTAATTTTATATCTTAATGCTGTTGGACAACACTATCATCTGCTTTTTCATTTTGTAACACTGTTTAGCACTAATGATTCATGTAGATAATGTATACAATGTGTAGCAGAAAATAAATATCATGGGGTTTGCTGGAAGAAAGGTAATACAATATTTGAGAGCCTTGTTCCCTGGAGAAAGGAAACTGTAATTGTTTCCAGAATGCACTTGCCTGATTACTTTTGAGCTTCACAGTGTTTGGGACTGAGCTCCCACTCTCTGCTGCCTTCCCACGGCAGGCTGAGCTCAGCCCTGAGGAAGGTCTGATGCACAACCCCCTGTCTCCAGCGGGGAAAGAGGAGCGCAGCTCAGCCTGGAGCTGCTGGCTAGGCAAGGGCTGTGAGTTTACAAGTGGGTGATGGCATCTCCCTGGCTCTGTCTTTGGGGCAGCAACATTGCCTTGTATGCCTGCAGCGGTTCATGCAGAGCTGTGAACACCGGGGGTTTGGGCTTGGCTTTCCTCCACTCAGGCCTCACATCTGTAGCCCCTTCTCTGCTACTCTGAGTATTCTGACTGCTGGAGTTTGGTGGATTCAACCTAACAACACGTTGTAGTCACAGGAATACACTCTATCTGTCAAATACCTCGAGGGTGACTTGCTGAGTTTGTGAGACTGGCTGTTTTAATCTCCACAGCCTGCAATGGTTTTGGTAAAGGATGCTCGCCACAAATCACAGTCACAGGTGTTTTTTTCTGAAATCCAGAGGTCATAACCCATGGCCAATAATTTAAAAAGCAAGCAGTGATTATGTTGCCTCACTGCTGGTGGGGATCTTCTCAGGAAAGGCTGAATTTCAGAAGCTGAGAACTTAATGCCAGGCCTGGGCTCAGCTGAAGTGCGTTGAGCCCCCCTCATTTCATTAGTGATGCCTGATGCAGCATGCATGTCCAGTCGGGCTCTGGGGGAGCAGCTCTGCTCCTCACCAGTTAGTTATCAGGACAGAAATCAGGCCACCATTCTATGTCATTAATTCTGGATCTTAGCACTGCAAAATCACCTGGCTGTACCAGGGGGATCCAGGACAGGCACTAAGCAATGGTCATATTCCTACTGAATTTGCCAAGGTGCACACTGAGCTTTGTGCTGGCTGTTGGGTGACAGACGACATGTGGTCCAGCCTGAAGTTGCTTTAGGTCCTTTGAAACAAAGTCTTCAAGTAAGAAGTAACACTTTCAAAATTTTAGTCCAATTTGAATAAATGTAGGGAACTTTTACCTGTTAGTTTATACTGTGTGCCTGTTGCAAGTTTTGCTCTGATACAGGGCACCTTAGAACTGGATAGAGAGTCTTGTGGACCCATGCCCACATGTAATCCCACACAGTACTTCAAATCCTGAATACACAAGTAGCACCCCGTAACCACAATTCATGCTCTTTTTAGAAAATTTCCTTCTGCTCTCCTTTTCCCAGCTTCATGTTTTTGTCATTTGCTAAACAGATTGAGGCTTCAGACAAATAGCTTTCCAACAATAACTAGAGGTGGTAGCAGCCATGTCAAGGATGTTATAAAATCCTGCTGTCTGTGCTGTTTTGCTTAATCTTGACAACACAGCCAAGGGAACCAAGCACCGAACAGAAGGGATGTAAAATCTCCTAAGTCAGTAGAATGATGGATAGCATGCTTTGTCCTTTTGCAGATCTTTATGAATGCTCAGAATTATGGCTAGGCTTGATTAAACAGCATTTCAACCAAAATAATGCATTTGGGCCTTTCAGACATTGAGTCATTTGAAAGATGGGAGAACATTTAATCTTACACCCACACAGACATCTTCATTTCCAAAACAGGATCTCTCCTGACGTTTAATGACTCTCCAGTCTGTGTTGAAACTGAATGCCGAAAGGAAAATACATCAGTCAGCAAGGGAATGCTAAAACTCACTCTGTACTCATTCAAACATCATTGTCAGCATCTCTGGCTTTTGAGGGTTTATATATGCTAAATATTCTGGACAATACTCTTTATAGCCTCAATTTTTTTTCCTATGCATTATATTTTTCAACTGCTCTTTTTTTTTTTTTTTTTTTTTTTGGTGAATCCCACATCAGTATTTCACTAGCCACTTCTTTACTGACCAGAGTAAAACACGCTGATTCTCCACGAGCTGTTTCTCAGCCTGTCCTGGACTACTGATTTCCTTCATATCTGATCCCTTTTGATAAGCCATTTGTGCGTCTTGAACTTGACTCAGGCTGGAAAACAGAATGAAAAATTGGAGCTCTGGAAACTGCTCACTGTGTTTCATATGAGTTCTCCTTCGTAGGTGCAGTTCACCTCTGTCGTACTTGACATATCAGGTGGTTCTAAGTGCTTTCCTGTTTTAATGGCAAACTTTTCTCAAGTAGATTTTTCATGATTTATGGAGATTTTGTGGGAATGTTGTAGTGTCACTTAGTCACTATTAAGGCAGAGAGTTGTCAGCAAAGTAATGGGATGGTTTTGGATAAACTCTAATTAGAAATTATTTTGAGCCTGGTTAATTATGTCACTTTAACAGACTCGGTAGTGTCTGAAGGTGTCAATAGCCCTCATGAGGATGAGAATATCATCATTGGAATTTGGCAGTGCTGGGACTGAGCTCTCCTGAAACTGTCCCCAAATAATCAGCTCACTTTAACATGGCAGCAGATCAGGAAGCCAAGAGTTACTGAGAATCACAACAAGACCTAGTTTAAGCAAGCAGCTATCAGCTGAGAAGTTCACACGATGTTATTTTACCTTCTGAGTGATATTGTGTATGTGCCTTTGAGAATGGCAACCTTCAGGGGAAAAAAACGAGGTCCACAGCTTAGAGGTGGCAGCTGCCTGGGCTTGAAGCAGGTCTGCTCGGAGACCTACTTGAATATCTGCCAGCAGAATGAACCACCTTACAAGGTTTTGTAATGTGTGTTTGCCTTCTCTGGCAAGCCTGACATCGAAATGGCATTTGTGGATTTGAGAACTCCTGGGGTGAGTGAAGTTGCAGAGGCTGTAACCCAATCCTGAGGAATTACCACTAAATGCACCCCCTCTGTGACCCTAAAACCCAGTCATACAGCTGCAGGCCGGCTCAGCTGAGGCTGTTCTGCTGCAAGCCTCCCTCCATCCAGGTGTCTTACTGTCACTGGGAAGGGTCACACAGCTCTTTCTGCCAAATGAAATAACACAGTGACTCTCTGCCTTCCTCTAACCATTATTTGCATCTCACTGAGTCCTGGTGGAATGAGTGTAACTTTTCCTGTGGGGAGACGTGAGATCCAACAGCAGATTTTTTTTTTTGTTTTTTTTTAGTTTTTGTTTTTTTTCCCAGCAGTTTGATTTCTGCTATTGTTTTCTGAAAAGGGACATTTTCTCTTTAATTCCTTTACATTAGCTTTCATCACATGCATTCCCTTTTGTTAGTGAAAAGATAAGAAAAGCTGATAGGAATTTAGAGCAGAGGGTGAAGTGGCAAATGTGATATTTTCACTAGCTACAAGTCACTTTGAAATACGGTTTGTAACATTAACAGCATCCCTGTGCACAGAAGTGTGGGTGAGGGTTTCTCACCTGCTTCCAGCAGGTCCTCCTCCTGGTATTTACAGAGGCCGCCTCCCCCGACCCCAATGAGCGCCCTCAGGTGGATGGAGGGGTCGGAAGCGGACCAGTCCTCCTCCCTGGGGGACTCTATGGTGTAGAAACCCCGCCCCAATCTCCTCCCACTATGTTGTCTATCAGAGTTTACCCCGCCTGGTTGCACATGCCCAGTTGATTTGTTCTAGATTGTTCCCCAGTTATATGCCCATCATGTTGGCTCCTCCCTAACTCCTCCCCAGTTAACACCCCAGTTGTACCCCATTGGGTTTTATACCCTTACTCCTCCCCTTTACCTTTACCCTATTGGTCAATGTTGTAAACCNCTCCTCCCCTTTGCCTTTCCCCTATTGGTCCATGTTGTAAACCCCGCCCTCAAATTTTTCCCTTAAAAACCCTTGTCAACCCTAATTCCATCGGCGTTCTCCCCCTCCTGCCACATGGCAAATAAAGCTGCTGTTGGTGAGAGAAAGAGCTCCCCTTCTCTCTTCGCCTCTGGGGTCGCACGGCCATACCAACGTCAGCTACGCGCAGCCTGAGTGACCTGGATACCAGGCCTCGGGAGGCTGATTAGCCAGCCTCACCCCACTGCCAGCGACACTCCGCGTGACGCGGACACCCGTGCTCTGCCGCAGAGCTCCTGAAAGGCAGTGTCCTTCACTGTGTCGCCAAGCCCTGCCGGGATCGAGGGCTGGCCGCGACACAGAAGAACAGTGAATGATTTTGTCCTTTCCATTCTTTGGCACTGCCCCACTGTAGCTCCATTCAAACCTAGTTTTTTAAAGACAGAAGGCTGCCTTGGAGAGTGGCCTTTGGTGCATAGGCATAGGCACCTGTGCTGTCCTGGGAGATACTGGTTTGTTACGACCCTGGTAAGAAAGGTACTCAGGCTCTGCAAAGAATCACTTCAGGTGCCATTTGTTGGATCCAACACTATAAAGGCAGTAACATAAAGAATCTTGTCTGCTGTGAGATGCTGGGGATGCTGAGCTGAGTGTGCAGTGTGGAGCTCCAGTCCAGGTGCAGCACTCCGGGCAGACACTGTCTCTGCGGTGCTCGCCCCGTTTTAGTCATTTGAGCTCTTAACAGGGTTTTCTTACAAGAAAACAACTCCATTCATCATTTCCAATACCAGACAGCGAGGATATTCACGTGAGAGCTTGTTGCTGCACGGTGAGATAAAGGCAAGGCCACACAGGTGTGTAATCACTGGTGCAGAATGGGAGCTGCCTGTGGGATCCTCCATTACCATCACTCCTCTTGAGTCTGCCCTGCACCAAGGGAGAGGTGCAGCACAACACAGGCCTGAAATAAGTCTGCACTCCTCATGCGTGGGTTTGTCAAGAAGTTCTCATTCAAAAGAAGTGTCTTAATTTTATTTCAGCCAAAGCATCGCTCTCTGTGCTATCATGCATTAGCTAATACCCTGTTAGCTCTGTAGTGGGTTTTTGTGGTGGATTAGCTGAAGTTTCATCTGTTCTTAGGAAGGGCATATCATTGTCAATATGTTTAATCCTTCTGCAAAATCAAACCATTTAATATCCAAAAGACAGTATTTATCATTTATCTCTTGGAACAAAATCAGGGATGAAAAATACTGACATAAAACCACCCAAAATTTCAGAATTTTTAATCCTATAAAATGTCAATACATTGAAACTGACAGATTTTTAATGGATTCAAATTCTTCTCAGTCAATGACAAAAACTATTGAACTTGTTATTGATATAGTTTGACATGATAGTTCTTTTGTTCAGTTGCTCTTTTTGTACAATTTCTTAAAATGATTTTTGAGAGGGGAGAGAACAAAAGAGGATGAGGGAGGAAGGTGGGAAAGGAAGAGAGGGAGATAAAAGAAAAGAAAATAAAGAAAAAAGAGAAGAGAAGAGAAAGAAGATTGATTTTATGTGTTTTAGCTGTAACTGTTCCAGTTTCCCTTGCTGGCGTACAGTGCCTGCTTTAATTTTCTTCAAATAAAAAAAATGGCAGAAGAATTGCTATGCTGAAGCTGAAGAAACATCTTTTTGACTTTAATCATCTTCAACACGTTATGTCTGTAACTGCTTGTCCCTGCTGCTCAGTAGTTGCATTATTCAAATCTGAACTTTATGTCTGACTTTCCTTCTAAAGTTTGTCAGAAACTATCAAATTCAGAATTTCAAGTATAATTTTTTTTTACTAAAATGTTGATTAAAAAAACTGGTCCAATTTCCAAGTTAAAATATGAAAAGTGTTCACTTTTATTCTGTCTATAGAGCCATTACAAGAAAAACAAACTTAGAAGGATTTACAAGAGTGATTGGCCCTATTTTTTGATTGGTTCCACTCATTTGTCCCCACCTCTTTCCCCAGCTATCCAGGAGTGTTTGTTTCAGTTCTTGCACCCATGGAATTTGCTAAACAGCCCACAAGCTTTTGTCTCATCTCGTGTTTCCTAAATGCTTACTTATTTCACAGTGTTCCTGGGGCCGTAGCTCAGCAATAGTGGTATTCAGGTGGATATTATTCCCATCTGAGTAAGGGTAGGACAACTTTATGACCATTTTCTTACCTCTAGCCTGGCTTGTTCATTGGTGTGTGACTTTTGGTTCAGTTGCTTAAACAGTTCAAGGAAGGATAAGTGAAAGTCAACAAACTATAGGCTTGTTTCAGTCAGTGTATGAATATTGGTGATACCAGAGCCCAAATTGTGGTTGGTTTAAAGCAGAAAAAGTTGAACGTTCAAGAATCAAGGTTAAGTTCTCCTTCATACATTTTTTTATAAGCCCATACAATCTCTTTATTTCTCTTCCTTTTTTTTGGATAAGATTAATTTTGATCTCTGAGCAAAGAAGGAAAATGATCTGTCATTGGTGTTTCTTGTGCCTGGTGCATTGATCATGACAATGGTCAGCAAAAGTGGTTTGTCCCCTCTGCAAACTACTGGCTACAGCAGAAACCTAAGTATGTCAGGTTCATAGCAGGAGCTCTGTAAGGCTCTGTGTAATTAGTGGAGGCTTTAAAAAGTTGAAACTAGATGGTCTAACAGTGTTTGAAGTAAGGTTAATTCTTTCCTTAAGTTGTTCTTTCTTGTTCTTTCATATTTTGAATTGCAGAAATTGTGGGGATGGGGAGGCAGGGTATCTGAAAGCCTTCTTCACTTTTAAAAGATTAAAGCATCCTCCACCTGCACTGCTCCTTGTGATGCCAGTAGAATTCTTGTATTTGGGGCAAAGATAGAGCTGTGGCCCAAAGGCTTGGAAGTTTTAGAAAAACACAGATTTCTTACTTGCTCATTAAGCATTTTCTTTTCTTATCTACAAATATATGCAGATAAGCTGCTAATTATGTGGATCCATCTGTTGTATTTAAAGTGTGATAAATGTAGATCCCAAGTTTAAAGCTTCATAGAAGCTTATTATATTTCAAGACCTTCTTTTTAGAGTATGAATTTTAGAGTACTAAATGCATCTGGAACAAAGTTTAAGAGTCTGTGAAGGTCTTCAGGTTTCCTGACAGGTCATTGTGAACTGTATTTTCCCTCTCTTTTGGGAACATCCATGACAAAGTGTTTTACTCACTCTGGTCACAGCTCCTACTGGTTTTGAGGCATCTGCTCCCAGCACATCTGTTTAACACTGTGGGGTAGAAGTGCTTTCCTTCTTTCTTCACCAGAGACCTGCTAACCTGCTAGAGAAGATAATTTAGTTGAGCATTTCTACAAATTTATTTGCCATGTCTGATTTGTGTGTCTTTTGTGACACTTTCTGGCACAAGCCTTGGAAAACAGAGGGAAATGGAAAGCTTCTTAGAATTGAAGTGCCTGGTGGTCAGGTGGTGGAATTGTGAGCCCTTTTGATGCTGCTGGATTGTCAGAAATTTACTGTAACTATTCTTTCATATTTTGCAGCAGAATTAAAACACAATGGATCAGGGAGAGATCCAGGTGATGCATTGCTACATGAATAGGAAAGTCCCAGGCATCCAGTACCCTATTTTTGTCTTCCAGTTCAAAGAAAACCCATGTGACACATGGCTTGCTCCAGGAACACAACTAAGCATTCACATTTTTCTCTTGAATGTGCATTTGGAATTAGGGATTGCTTGTATGACAGCTCTGGTGAGGAGAACCCTGAGATAGCACTGTGGGTTTTCCTCATTCCTTGCCCCACCTCCCAGCACAGTCCAGTCTCTGTCAGGCTTCTTGTCTCTGAGAGTCATCCTTGGAGAGCAGAATGACAAGAAAGACAGGGATATTTACAGGCTTGTAATTTCCTCTTGTGATCCAGCAAGTTGTGCTGCATTATGGAGGTGCCAAATACTTTACAGCCATTGATAAGAATGTCCATTAGCTGATGTTAGAAAACACCAGACATCTTTCAAAGAAGGGAAGTGACCATTTTTCAAGCAAGGAGAACTAACAATAAATAAGGACGGGAGAAATAAATCTGTGTTTCAGTCAGAAGGGGTGTCTTGAGTCATGAATGGCAGGATAGAACTACAGGAGCATTGCAGAAAAGTGAACTGCTGCCTTCCTGTTCCTGTTCACTCAGCCCGTGACGAGACCCTTCGATGTGGATGTTGAAGGGGTCATTGCATGGCTCTGTCCTCAGTTCTACTGCAGATCAATGACTCTGCGGGTCAATTGACCTGGCCTGTGTCAAGTAAGGACACAGACTGAGATGAGTGAGTATGACTTGACATCTGTTACTTCAGAGGGGTGTTTTCTTAACATCATCATGAAATCTACCTTAGCTTTTGAGGAAAAAGTGTTAAGGGCAGTGTATCTCATTCTGCATTCTTGCTTGTACATGATAATATCTGTGAGTATTAGACAGAAAGCTTGCTGCTGATGGTGTCTTAGTGATGTATATGTACTGAAAAGTAGCAATTGGTTTGATTTGGTTGTCAAAACACTGTAACCTTCCTTTTGTTTTTCTCAGTCCATTTGTAGCGATGGAAACTACTGTTTGCTTTGATTTTTACTAGTTCACTATCTTTTCCCTGAAAATATTTGAGTGCTGAAGCAACTCCCAACACATCGCAGCTCACACTCCTCAAAGAAAATGTGGTTGAATTAAAGCTTAGTTCAGATTCAGGATGTGAAGCCCTTGAACCTTTGTGATGCACAAGCTTCAAAAAAGTGCAAACCTCACCCAACCGTGAGGTGTCAGACATCAGAGAAGTCTAAAGAGCATTCTGGGAATCTTTCGTCATACTCAGTTGTTGACATTGCATTGGTTACTACATAACTGTTTGGTCATAGAGAATTATTTCTCCATGGAATTTAGCCTGCAGCAAGGTAGTGACCCTTCACAATCTTGTGGTTACTGGAAGTGAAGCTTCACATCAAGTTAAAAGATTTGTCAGGAGACAGGTTTGACAGAAGATAGGTAATGTCTATTGAAAGCAAGTCCTACTATATCATCCAAGAGCTATCAGGGATGTGTAACCAAGTCTGAACAGCTTCAGTCTGGCAGACAACAGCTATTAAAGCTACAAAGAAGTGTAATCGATTTATATTTTGCATATTTACTGCTGTACTTTCCAAGATACACCTTCCTATACTGATGCTGTCACAGTCCATATGCCAACAACAGTAACACCCTCAGCTTCCCTTCTCGTGGATGGAACAACAGAAGGGTAGCTAATACAATTTGACACCCAGGCTGAGAACCTCCAGGATCTGCTGCAAAAACTGGCTCACATATTTTGAAAAGGTTTAGCAGAGGTTCTCCCCCCTCTTCCTGTCTGAGTGGGTTATATAAAAGACTTTTTAATATTAAAATATTGCCTTTTTTCTATGTAGTATTTAAAATAAAGCCTCTGGGGCTGTTAATATCTCTGATGTTATAGCTTTGAAGACTGCATAAAATGATTTAAAAGGAGAAGCTTTTAAAGGACTCGTCCATTTCTAACACTGGCAATCAATCTAGTTTGTAGCTCTAGATATAAGTGGAAACTTTGATATAACACAAGTTAAAGGCAAAAGATTTTACATGACAGTTTGAAAAGGCATATATTTCTAAGTGCTGAACTTTCATTTGTTAGGATTTCATTTAGTGAAGGATGCTCTCTAAAACTGCAACTGTCTCACTGCATTTGGCTGCAGATTGCAGAGTGTAAAAGAGCTTTCTTTTATGTAGTTAATTCAGTAAAAACAAAAAATGAGCCAATTCTACCTAACAGCGAGGAGTCCACAAGATTTTTAGCACATTAGCCCCTGTGTCGGCCTAGAAGGAAAAACCAGGCACATTAAGCAATATCTTTTATTGAAAACCCAGAAAGGAATGTCTGAAAAAAATGCAAAAGGTGTTAAAATTTACTTCAGTCTGTTGGGGCTTATGTGTTCCACTGTGGAAAATTTTAGGGGAGGAAGCATCCTGTTTTGCAACATGGTTTCCTCGATTTCATTTCTTAGAGTTCAAAATATTCTCGTACTTTGAATGATAAGATTTTGTCTCAGTATTTGCAAAAAAAAAAGGACTGTGGTTTAAATGAAAGGTGAGCATTGGGTGGTGGTTGTGACACTTTTATGTTGGACATGAGAAAGATCAGTTCACGCTAAGAAGAGAGAAATCAGTCAGGTAAGAGTTGCTAATCTGACTGAGGGGACACTTATCCCTGGGAAAGAAAATTTAAATTTTTTTATGAGCTCCTGGAATTCTCATATCCTGTAAATTTACTGTGAGGCATGGCCTTGTAGAGGGGGAACTTTCACCCTCATTTTAGGGCAGTAGTTCAATCTTCAGTCTAAGGAATGTTTTAGAATGAAAGGGGAAAAAGTTTATTCATTGACAAATGACAGATTCCAGTATAAAATAATTTCATTCAATCTATTTTATTCCACCATCTATGGTTGCATTCCACATCTCAGTTGCTCCAAGGTTATTGTAGCAGCAGGAGTACCATCACCACAGAAGGATTAGATGATGGATTTCTTATTTCCAGATCAATATAAATCTTCTGGTATTGTTGAACTAAACAGTCTGCTCTTCCAGCACCTTTTCTGTCCTTCCCCACCACTTCTTTAACTTTTTCCTTGTTTACTTTTCACCATAGATGATAATATTTGAGAACTTATTTTCCTTAGAGACCCTCCATTTTTGGGGATTTCACTTTCATTATTCTAAAGAAATAAGTATGACCTAAGTTGACTGCACCTTTCCAGGTGGAAAGGATATTATAATATGAATTCCATATCTCTACATCATTATATCTACACAGCTGTACAGCTATCACTTACGTCTGTTATGTCTCATATTCTCTCCGGTCTGAAATCATTTTTTGTGTTTGTGATACTACAGCTGTTAAGATTACTTATTTCATTCCATGTCTTTGTATCATTTTCCATTTACATTATTCCTTAGAATATTTCCTTATTTTTTTTACATTACAAGACACTTTTTTTTTATGTCTTTGTGACACCATGTACGAGGAAGGCTATATACCTATGCAATGTGACAGTTAATGCATTACAAATATCCACATTTAACTAAACAAGTTTTCTGGTTTCACACCAGAAGTATATGGTACATCCAATGTCAAGTGGGATAGGGCTCTGAGGAACCTGAGCTAGTTGAAGATGTCTCTGCTCATTGCAGGGGGTTGGACCAGATGACCTTTAAATGTTGCTTTCAACCCAAACTATTCTATGACTATAATTCTGATTCTATAACATTTAGCTGTGTTTTGAGCCATTATTCAATTCAATAGTAGAAATACTAATATGGATGATATTGTAACCACCCTTTTTGAAAGACAGGTGGTCAAAATACAATCTATTGCCATTATTCCATCTGTTTATATTTCATCTGCTTACACTTCACTGATTTATATTGTGTAATATGGAATTACAAAACCTCTACTTTGCAAGCGTTGCCAAAGAAGTAGTATACAGCAAGACAAATAAGTAGTGAGAGCACCTGAAAAGCATGTATTTCTTAGCTGAACTCGTAATCCCTTGTCCAAGTTTACATCTGATCTAATCTTATGATTTAAAACAACACTTATTTTGAAGCTCATACTGCATGTAAGACAAAATCCTTGCCTTTGAGAAAAGATCTGATTCTTTGCCCTTCCCCGAATACAGGCCTGTATGCATTTGTGAAGGTGGTTGGGAAAATTTGAGAGAACAATAGAGGCCAGTGAAACAACAAAAATCTCCCCTTCCTCTCTTCCAGTTCTTGGGATTAGCCTTTCTGATGAACAGAAGCAGTTCAGTTCAGAACAGCAGTGTCTGCAATGCCCTGTGGGGTCCTGATCTAAACCCTCTCCTCACGTGTCCCTGGCTTAAGCCAGTGAATGGTCATACCCATCTTTGTCCCAGCATATCATCAGGACACAGCAGAAGTTACACAGAGAAGGTGAAAGCTGGAAGGTCTCACAGTCCTGTGATGTCCACCAAAATGTGGATCTGCAGACAGCCATGAATGGAGTTGTTGGGTGTGTTCGGCTGGTGATGGACATGCGTCCCAGGACAAAAGGCAGGCATCCTGGCAGGTTTAATTACTGAAAATGCCCAGTACTGATGGAGTATCTCTCAGAGTGAGGAAAACCAAAGAAGACAGCTGAGACAAATAAGCAGGGAAGAATAGTAAGGAATATGTCACATGTTAGAGGCATTGAAGTAATGTTTTTATGGTGGTGATTAGCTCAATGGCCTTATAGCTCTTGTGCCGAATGAGCACAACAAAGCAGGGAAGGGGCATTCCTCCTGCTCTTTTTTCCCTTGCCTTCAGGAGCCAGCTGCTATCTGGTGCAGCCCTTGGAGTGTTGATTTGATTCATGGCATCCAGCATGTCACCCAGGATTTATGCTGTGTCAAGGGGACTGTAATCCTCTATTTAAAGTGCTTGTGAAGAAAGGCTTCATGTAAGTCAGGCACTCTGTTGCATTAGGGGATGTTTATTGCTACTCTGATGGAGTACTTTCAGGTATCATAACTTTTGTCAGACCCGAGCTCTGAGCAGGGAGGCATAAATATCCAGGAGAGTGCTGTTGCTGCCGAACAGGCTCTCTTCAGCAGGATTTGGCAGCATGTGTGCATAGCATGGGTGGGCATCCTCTCCCCCAGGACTTGTGGGGTGATATGAGGATGCAAAGATTTGCCAACACGAGTGTTCGTCTCAGCACACCATTTGGAAAGATGTAGGAGGGAAAAGGAGGGAAATGGGGAAGACCTGCCCAAGTGTAGAAGTTGTTTTAGGAGGATGGAGATGCCAATCTAACCTTGTGTTGTCATTCCTGGCAGTCACTTCAGCAGACCCATATTCTGACCATTCACCTAGAAAAACCCAATTTACAGTCAGTACTGAGGAAGCCATACTTCAGAGATTAAGAAAGGCCTTTTTTTCTCACCTCTGCATGTATTAAAGTCATGTGAGACTGAGCAAAGAGCAGAAATAGAAAATATAACCCGTCTCTCAACACTGAATAATTCACATGATTTATTTAGCATCTTCTTTGCCAAGTCAGAAAATAACACATTATGACTCTTTTGTTAATCTGAAATAGTGGTGCTTGCCTTGCTATCTCAGAGTCGCCATGCAGTGTGCACCAAATATAACAAGACCTATTTTTCCAGACGTTTTTAGCTTAACATGAAACAGAGACTGGCTCTTTGTTTTCCTAATGTGATGGTGCACGCTTTGCTTTCCAAGGGGAATGGACTTTGAGCCAGGCTAGTTACTCACCCATAGATGGAGCAGGGTTAATGTTCAGATGAAAACGAAAATAATTATGATTTGAGTAGATCAAATTTCTCAGGGTATGAAATAATATACTGGGCAAAAGCTATAATTCACATAGCACAGTCACCCACTAATGACATTTCTAGGCTGTTTCAGAGTGATTTCAAGATGCTGTGCCATAAAATCTTAATGCATTTTATGAGAATAAGCGTATGTTTTATATGTAATGATCAACAAGCTCCAGGGCATGAATGGAGCAGTAAGGGGCTTTCTTAGAGCATTTTTGTTGTATGATTTAATGTGCCTTAGATTTATTTTTCTCAGCTGACATTTGTGAATGATAAGTATGTTTTTCTGCCTGGTAATGTGGCTGGAAACAAAACCATGCTGAAAATAATGTAATTCTGTATTGTACAAATGCAGTTAACACTCTATTACAAGAATAAAGCATTCTCAGAATTTTTTTGTGTGCGACAATATGCAACTGCTCAATACACCAGGAGATCTTGCACAAAGGGAGTCCTGTGATGAAGGTTTTGATTGTTCCTGGATAAAAAGCAGCCCTATAGATTTCATAATGACTCATAACAGAGCGATTCATACCAACTAAGCTTTTGGGGTCTTTGAAGAAGCTCAGGGCTTGAATTTTTATGTGCATTATAAATATTTTCCTCCATTTTGATGGAGTTAAAGAGCAGTGAGTTAGGCATAATGGGTCTGCTATTATCAGTTAAAAGTACTCCTGAATTAACAGAGTTGTGAGGAGTTGTTGAGCAGGCTTCTGGACAGCTGGTTCCGCCAGGACCATGCAGAGTTGATGCCAGAGGGAGCAACATGGCCCAGATAAGAAAAGGTTTCAAGTTTCGGAAGAGTGGATGATGTGGGAATCCAAAATGCAGTACCCCTGCATCCTGATGTGGAGTTTATTAAACAGCATGATTGATACTGTGAATATGCCTATGGGACAACTGCGTTTTGCTTAACCTTCAGAGAAAGAAAAGGTCCCCATCATTTGCTTTTACTTTCTTGACTCTGCATTAATCTACTGAACAGACACTTTTGTTTGTGTTTGTCTCTTGTTCTTATGTACCCACTGGAAGTTCCCACACAAACTCTCCTCTCCATCACGTCATGTCTTTACTAGCCCACTCCAGTTATCTCACATCCCACAAAATCACAGAATCGTGGAATAAGCTGAGTTGGAAGGGACCCATAAAGATCATTGAGTCTAACTCATGGCCTTGCACAGCACCATTCCCAGGAGTCACACCATGTGCCTGAGAGCGCTGTCCAATTGCTTCTTGAACTCTGTCAGAGTTACTATTCAGCTCACAAAAGCTGCATTTCCTTGTTTACAAGCATTCCTATTTCAGCCATCCTTTCAGCTCGTCACCATCACTCCTCCTCAAACTGTATCTGTTTTTTGTGAATTTTCATATGTTTGGTTAAGACTATTCTGAAGAGCAGCTTTCTTCTTAAAACTGCCCAGCAAGCCCACCCAGCTTGTGAGCTGGCCTGACTGACCAGTCCCTGTAACCCTCAGGAAATGAAAAAAATACGATGAAGCTCATTGTCCCTCAGCCACTGGTCACGACCCCAGCTGTGATAACCAATGACAACTTAGGCCCAGGCCCAGTGCAAGCAGATCTGATTTAGGACTGGATTGCTCTGGATCGCTCTGATGATGTTCAGGCGTGTTTCTCCCTCTCCCCTGTCTCAAAACACTAGCTCTTACTTTAGCTAAATTATTTCACTCGGTACTTTTGAGTGCTGAAAAGGTAAAACATGAGTACTTCCCTGCATAAGGTGGTCATACTGGATCAAGTCCATGTAATAATTATTATTACTCTCTGAACTTGATATTAAATGGGAATATCAGCTCTCTACCAAAATAAGCATATGCAGGACTTTATTAAAGCTGGATTTCCATAATCCATGTGCTGGTCATTGTGGAATATAATGATCTAATTAAGCTGTGCTTTGCACCTTTCTATTCTTGTGTGTCAATCTCTCACCAAGCTCTGGATTAATTTGACTGTTTACATGCTATAAATCCCACAGGGGGTTTTGCTTTTGTGGAACTTTGATGTTAATGCAAAGGAAAAGTCAAGGCTGTTTAATTTTTTTAAGATACCACACCACAGTGGTTTTGGTGGTTAAACCAGTTATTTTAGTTGAAAAACTTAGGAAGACTTGCAGCTATGACATGGTAGCTCAAAGACTCCTGCTTTAATGAGAGGCATGCAGATGTCTGTTGTTCAAAGCATGAGATAATCATCAGTGTCTGAACAAATTCAAACTGGTATCAGCTTTTACTCATTTTATTATGCAATTTCCTCTTATTCCATCTGTCATTCATATTATAAAAAGGATATGGGTTGATAAAATAGAGGATTTACATACTTCCTGGAAATAAAACCTCAATAACCAGACACTGGCATCTGGTTTCCACAACCACTGATAAGATCCACTGTGATCTCTTCTTAGTGCAGGCATGATCCAAAGCACATTAAAATGTCCTTGTAGTACAGCTCATTCCCACTGAACCCTCAAAGCCACTGCAGGGTAAATACTGGCCCCACAGTATTTCCCCTTACAGCTCTAATAAACTGCATTTTGGTCTTTCTGCCTTGTACCTGAAAATGTGCCTGTAAATTAGGCTTCAGAGATGCATGAGTAGTATAATTGAGTTGCATGTCACAAAGCCCTCACAGCATTTTTCATGTCTAGGAAAGGAAATGATGGTATTATGCAATTTTTTAATGTCCTGAAGAAGTTCAAAGGGGAAAAACAAGATCCATTAATGAAACACTTCGGTGTTACCAAGGCTTCTTCTGCTTCTTCCCACATCATTGTTGCCAGTGTATTACTTAGTGTGGGCTGCATATGATGGAGAGAGGGCCTAGAAATGAAGGAATGTCCATTAAACCCGTTCTTCCCCCTGTAATGCTTTAAATCCTCTGATACAATTTCAGTGGCTGCAAATGCCCAGTCCATTTCTGTGCTGAAGAACCCTGAAACATGTCCAGACACAGGCACAGGACAGCCCTGGGTCCTCATCCTGCTGGCAGGATGGATGGGGAATGTTTTCACCCAGCTCTGGACTGGAACATGGTCCATGGGGCAGCATGAGGCTGCTGGAAGGGGTTAAAGTTCACCAACAGCCCGAGTGATGACAAAGACTCAATTCTCTGCTGGAAGTTCAAGACAGGAAAGGGGGAGGGCAGGGAAGAAAAAGAGAGCGAGTTGTTAGGAGCAGTTCATTCATTAATAAACTTCTCGGGGAGGGCAAGTGGGACCTGGCTGTGCTTTGGTGTTCTGCTTTGAGACCAAGCAAGCGTCTTCCTCTTCCATTACAAAGATCTAAGGCTTATTGTTTAATGCAGTAATAAATATTGCATTAAAATAATTGGCAAAGTAATGCCAATAAATAATGCATTTCTCCCAAGAGTTTAGCTGAAAATCTAACCCAGCCCCTGCACTCATCACAACATTCGCTGTAATTGGTCACACAGCTGTTGTTCCTCATCTGCACTGTTTTTTCTGGCCTGGCTTTAATGCAGTGATTTGACCTAATTTTTCTCTGACTGTCAAATGGCTACTCTTGGTTTCACAAGGCAGAGAGCAGGGCTGCCCACCGAGCATATCCCATCCTGGCACAGCCTGCAGACTGCTGCCTTTTACGAAAGGTGCTGCTGTGCTCCACATCCATAAGTGGGTTGTGATAGTCCCCTTGACTGTAAAGTTGATGCCGAGGAGCAGCATTAACTCTTCTGGTGAGGTGAGGAAGGAGACCCACAAATAAACTTTTTGAATCCTTCTCTCCTGACATTAGCATTTCATTTGCTCCCCGATGAATGCAATATTCTCCCCAGGAGCTGAAATAAATTTTACTGTATAATGATGTCATACTTCTTCTACTCTTTGTCTCTAGCTTCTTCCACCTATATTAAATCAGTTGCACTGACTGACCTGTAGTGGGTCAGCTAAGATCTTCCTGCACAGAAACAGGAAAAATAGTTTCATTAAAATAAAAAGGAAGGGTAAGGCAAGAAACCTTGTGATGATTTTCTTTTACTGAGGGCAAAAGAGAGTTTTTCATGACTCTGCTAAGGGAATGTCTTAAGCATTTCATTTCTTGCTGATGAGCAGCAGCACCTGTGGCTGATACCACCTCCCCATTCAAGGACTGAGTCAGCCTGCCTCTGGACACCTCGACCTTGGAATGTTATAGCCATCTAGTTTCCCATGTCCCCTGTAACAGCTGGGGAAGATGAGCGAAAACTGAGCGAGTACTAGGGGACATAGAAATCCCTCTTGTCTTCCACAGGATCTGCACATAGTCAGCCCCTCTCCAATGTCCCTAGACATGGAAATATCCATGAAATGCAGGAATAATGTTGACTGTTAAATATAAGGGCTTTATTTGTCCCGTGAAAACTGAGCTGTGGTAACCCCATGGTGGGCACTTTACCTGTCACGAATACAAAACATTTTGACTTGCCCTGACCTTCTCTTGTCCTTTCTCCCATTGCAGATTGTTCCTGCAGGCAGCTCACTCCTACCTTCTGATTTAAAGTGGTCTTTTAGTAAAATATCATGCCACCTTTCTCTCCTTCCACTCCCATCAAAAATCATCACTACTATGGCTCTACCTGTAAAAGCATAATCTGTCTGAGGAAAGAAGCGTGGCTGTGGGATCTGTCCTAGGCAGTGATAACAGATAAAGGGGTGCCCCTGATTTCAAATGCTGGAGGAAAAAAATCATTGCATAGCATTCACCAAAGCAAAATGGCTTCTTAAAACTAGCAAGCTGCAAACTGAGGCAAATCCAGCCCAGAGAACCCTTCAGAAGAGATTACAGATACAAATTTCTCTGTCCTCACTTTTCATGGGCCTTGCTGGAAGGAGGATTCCACTGATGTTCATTTGCAGCATTCAGCTTCTGCATTCATGAGGCATTTTGACTGACAGAGAAAAGCAAAAAGAGACAGATGTACTCACTGGGGAAGGCTTATATATAATTGAACACGTAAACATTTGCAAACCACTGTTATTTTTTACAACTGTATGAATAACAGTGCCTTGACTTGTGCTCCTAGGCCTGTCAGGAGTTATGTAAAGCTGGGTACAAAGCAGCTGCCCCTGATTCACTGCACCACAGGCTCTGGGCATGCAGTGTGTCACTGGTGGTGTTTTGTGCTCCCCAGTTTCAAGGTACTACATCAGTGCAAGCACTACAAGGGGGGTGTCAAAGGCACCTTTTGCCATGGCTCTGCAGAGCAAAAAGAAGCTGTACCTACTGCAAGGACTTTATGTTGCAAACTGTCCACCCAACTCCTTTTTATGACATGAAGGGTCAATAAAGTAAATTGTTTGTGTTCTTACACCATTCTGCCTTTGGAAAACACCCAAACCCAGCTGAATTAATGTCAATTGAGTGGCAGGCAATGATAGAGAGTCCTCAGAAGGCCTGTCTTGGGACAGTTCATAAGGAATTAGAGATCTTTGCCCTTCCCCAGATTTTCAGAGGACATGTTTAGTGCCTGATACAGTAAATCTATTTGATGATTGTCAGCAGCATATTTTCAGTACTACTGCTTGCTGGAAGGAGTTTCCGCAAAAATGAGATTTGGAGGAATTGTCACCCCCCAGTCAGACTAATGAGTTCTGAGTTTTGATAATGCTCTTTGTGAGTACAGTGGCTTTTCTCAAAAGGAATATTGCAAGGAGACCACCCTTCTTACCCTGGGAGTTAAGCTCTCTTCAGTGGCATACATCGCTCACCATGGCAATGGGAATTGAATTTTCCGCTCTCTGAGCTCTCCTGGATACTTAAACCAGCCTCATGTAATACTATTGTGGCCGGTGTCATTGCACCACTGAAAACTAAATGAATGAATAAATTAGAGCCGTGGCGTTTTGGATTGCTGAATTGCATCCAAGCTTTTTATTGCAGCCATGAACTCCTTCTGCGATGACAGACGGAATGATGCTTATTAGGCAGTTAGGCAGATCATTGTAGCAAACAAACGTGAGAAGTACGGTAGCGGGGCTGTACATCAGAGAACTGAGACAGGATTATCTCTTAAGAAACCCCTTCGCAACACCAATTGCCTTTTGATGGCAGGGCCCCTTCGTATAACACAACAGTTTATTCTTCCTTATTGATGCAAGTAATCTAAGTTTATGGCTCCTGTCACAATCTTTTCCTCCTTGGCCTTTTAACTGCCTTGAATATAGAAGCTATTTCCATCTTCTTGAAAGTTTGTGCTCCTTCAGCTTTCAGCTTTCATCCTGCTCCTATTTTGTATATCTCTGAATATCCCTCAATGTCACATTTGCAGTACTCATTTCCCTCTTTTGTCTCATTTCTGCATAGCTGTCTCCAAGGCTTTTTTCTTAATCCCGTTTACCATGTTGTTCCACAGCCACTCTCAGCTGTGGGCAGCACTGCAGGTCCTCTTGACTCTGCCCATGTCTCCAGGTGCCAGACAATTGTTTACATGCCCCTTGTTCCCTTGATGTGTCCATATCAGACTCCCAACCTGTTTTTGTGGTTGCATGGAGGGTTCCAAACAAACTGACCTGGACTAGAGTTCGATGGTTTGCTCAAGAAGATTACTGGTACTTGGGAGGGGGTGGTCCTTTGCCCTTGGCATGGCACTTAGGTTATCCATCAGTATGACAGCTTGGAGAGTTAATACCAGCATAATAATAACCCTATAAAAAGTTGTGATTTTTTTTTGGCCAGTGTAGCTCCCTGAACTGGTTGATGTTAGCTTGAAATTGCATGAGGGAAGTGTAGATGCTGAAAAGCTTTGGTAGAGAAGTCTTTCAGCTTTCTGCAGCGTTCTGTGAGAACTTTGCAGTTCTCACAGAAGCTATGAAAAACACTGCTATGGGTTTTTGTAAACTAACTCTTTATCTTGCACCTAGGTTTGTTATGCAAGATTGTTATGGTTCTAGCCTTCTGCTATTTTGGAATAAGTGTCTTAAAGCTTGACCAATCCCCTCAAGGGGTGGATGGCCAAGCACCCAATTGTCTTATGCCATTCAACACACTCTTTGCAAACTCTGTTATAAAAATGATAATTTAATTAATTAATAAAACTGCTACTACTACTTTCTTCCTGAATTTGGATCGTGTCATTTCTCGCCGTTCTCGGTACTTTACAGTGACGTGGAAGGGGGAGGAAGGGGGCAAGCAGGCGTAGCTGGGAATGTGTAAGAGTGCCTAACTATTCTTTTCAGAAATGGCACAACATAAGATCTGCTCCTTTGTGAGATGAAATTTATCCCAAAGTCATATTTTGTGGCCCAATAACCAGCATAAGAACAGGCTGCTGTGGGGAGGAGCAGTCCTGTTGGGTGCCCCTCGTGTTGCCACCTGTGCCTGTTGGTGCAGGCAATGACACACTGCATGTGGTAAGCCGGAGCACCTGGAAGTCAACCCAAGGAAGAGAGAAGCCCCACTGCTCAGCTGTCCGTGTGGCCACAGCAAGTGGCTCTGAACACTTTCTGAAGGCAGTGGCGAGCTGTTATGCTCCAGAGGAGGCTGCTGTGCCTGGGGATGCCTTTGGTGTTTGTTGTGCTGCTTGGTCTCACAGTGTGGTGTTTGTGTGGTGGAGAACGAGAGGCGAGCTGAGTCTTTGTCTCCTCAATGGAAACGAAAGGGCAGTGTGATGGGACAGAAGATTGCCATGTAGCATTGGGAAGTGACCTTTCCTTCATGTATATACACAAAAAATTTTTCTAGGAGAGCTCTTAAGTGTGGATGTATTTTCCTGGTGAGGCAGATACAAGCCTGCATTTACCTGCTCCCCTGAAATCACACCAGAGCAATCCATTTGTCTGTGGAACACTTGCCCCAGGAAAGCCATAAACCTTTATTACTTGGAGATCTTTGAAATTGGACTGGACATACCATGGTGTTCAGTGCAGATTAAAGCAACGTGCTTTAGGGAGCAAAGCACAGCAGACTACCTCAGGGAATGAACCACCCCTTGGGAGCAGGGGACTGGATGCAAATTGTACATTTCCCTCTCCAGTTTCTGCAGATCTGCTGCATGTTAGACTCGGAGACCTGGAACGCAGTGATCTGCTGCAGAGTACAGTGGCACAATCTTTATTTTTTGTTATCTTAAGTTGGATTAAGTATTTATCACTTGCCAAACTCTCATTTCTGACTCTATGTTGTTCCTTGTCTTCAGGAAGCAAAAAATGCTTATTTTCTACATCCCAGGCAGCCACGTAAATGCCTGTTGGGGCAGGTGAGGAAGAGGTGATGATGAGAGAGTTGTGAGCAGAAGGGTGCAGACAGGGAGGAGGAAGTCTTTCAAACCACCCCTCAGGGACAGCTGGGTGGGAATATGGCCTTATTCTGGTTCCTGTTGTTGATCCTGTTGAAGTTACCCTGACAATGCCAACAGGTTTTTCACTTGAGAATATCCAGGCTGTAGACACCCCAACCTTGTCTTGATCAGGTTTTGTGTAAAAGCTGTTTCCACAATTATTTTAACCAAAAAATAGCAGGTATTTACACTTTAAAGTTAGTTGTTGTTTCTGCCTGCAAACTGCAAAAAGTTTTTCATATTTAGTTTATGCTTATTTCAGTTTTTAAAAACAAATAAAAGATGAATTCATAAACCATGAGTTAGCGTATCATATCTTCAAGTGACACTTCTGCATGGTTTCCCAGGGGCATGTTTTTCCCAAATGAGGTATGTAGGTGCTGAGATTGTCATAAGTGGAGGGGTGTACAAAATGGAAAAGATACTGTGGATTTTGCTCATTTCTGGAAGCACGGGATCTGTCAGCCAGTTGAATTATACCTTATCACATCCTCTGGCCATTCCCTATGGCTCCTGTGAGAGAAACACTTAGCGGTGTCTCAGCCTCTTCAGATCACAGCTGGATCTGCTGGGTTAAATGGCTAATTGAAGGTACTTCAGTGTGCATTAGTCAAACCCTGTAGTTAAAATGGCAGATAATTTCTGTGTAGCTGCATGCAAAGGCAAATGTCTGTTTCTCTGCTTCGTTGCCATCCCCACAGCCAGCTGTGAAGGGCTGCTGATGTAATTGCATAATCTAACAGGGCTCAGTGGCAGGGCTTTGACTTAACCGTAGCTAAGGTACTACACAGACTATTATTCTATGCACTCATTCCACATTTGTGTTGAGCCACATGGGGATATCGAAGATTCTGTAGACCCAGACGTCTGCTGGAATCTCAGACTGTGTAATTCGCTGTGGCCATCAAGACACTAGCTGAGGAGATGTGTCATTTACTGAATATTGCTTAGTTTTGGTGCCAGGAGTTGTACCTTCAGGCTTCTGCAGCCCATATCACAGGCTGTGAAAGTAGCTGTGCCCACTTCTCCGGCAGCAAGGCCCGTGGTGGCCTATGCCCTTGGAAAAGTTGAGTTTGTTTATTTTCTTGCTGTTTCAATTTTAAAATCTTGTGTTAACACCTTCTCTCAAGGTCTCAAAGCACCACACAGAGGCAAGAAATCCCTGTGCCTTTTTGAACTGATATCCCATCTTCTTTATGTAGGGAAAAGGCTTCAAGAGGCAATATGAGTAACACAGTGGTTGCACAGAAGTCCCTGGTGGGGACAGAAGTTGGCTGTAACCTTTGGGACCCCCTAAGTCTCTGTAGCTATCTTGGTAACATTTCTCAGTCTTTATAGTTGCAGCTTTTGCATTTAAAAAGTAGTACCATGTCAATTAAAGGCAAAGATAAAACAGCCCACCAAGACCTTATCAGTGTATATATCAACCCCATGTCTCTGCTGAGTTACTCACTCTGCTCTTTAAATCCTAACAGCTATGGGATGGTCAGAGCTGTTTTGCTCTCCTCCAGAGCCTTGACCTGAGCACTAGCAGTGTCTGGAAGTTGCACCAGAAAGGCAGCACAGGAGGGTGAAATGTATTCCTTGAGCCTTGACCCTTTCTGCTTCATTACTTTGAAAAGCCTACAACCGAATATTCATTCATTTGTATTCAACCTGGCTGTTCTGCTTTCAGACCTCCTTTCTTGTCTGCAGCTGACAGGATGTCACGAGGAAGTGACACGGCAGTGACACTCCGTATGTCATGGTCCACTTCTATTCGAACTTGATTTTTATCTAGTAATGAATCAAGCCACAGGAGTCCAGTCTGGGAAAAAAAGTGTCCCAAGGAAGCAAGCTGAAGCTAGAAAGTTTTTCAGTCCATTTGGAAATAAGAATGCATTACAATGTGCTTTTTCCCTCCATAGCAGACCCCGGTATTCTCACAAGGTAGATTGGGTACAAAAGGGGTTTTGCATTATTTATTAGTGTGCCTCTGTCACACATAATGAGGTCTATAAAGTATGTAAGAGTTTATAATTGGCTATCTGCAAGAAGTAATCCTAAGGGGGCTGTGTAAGGATCAAATAAATTATGCTTCGTTATAGTAGTTGTACCAAGGATATTAGAAAATTGTTTTTAGTTGGAGGAAGAAAAATTAGGAGAAGCAGAAAAAGAAAACTCTTTGCTGCTTCCCAGACCCACTTCTGTCAAAGATTTTACAGTCTGAGGGAAGATTTCAGTATTTCTCTTTAAAATTCCTGATGTGTTCAAGATGCTAAATAAGCAGTTGCCAAGATACTAGTACAAATAATGCATAAATGGAGTTTATCTAAATTGTTTTATTAATAAACTTTACTGAACTCTCCCATGCAGTTAAGCAGGAATCCCAATTCCCCATTATCCGCCACTGGCACATCAGCTTTCAGAAATGAAACTTTTATCTCTTCCTCTCAGGGGGACAAGAATGCTCTCCCCCCCCCTCCTCCTTCCTGGAATCTAATTATTGTTCTGATAATTCAAAATAAGGAATCTGTGACAGTAAAAGAGACAGGAAAAAAAAAAAAAAGATGAATAGCTGATCCTGGAAGCTGTGATGGTATCATTTTAAAATGAATACTTACTTTTGAGAAAAGTCAGGACTAAAGGGATCTCCCTGTTTCTGACTTAGTTGTGGGGCTCTTCTAATGCTTCTGGATACGATTTTTGTTACAATGGAGGTGCCCCTGGAGTACATAAGTTAGACAAGGAAAAGTCTTGCCAGATCCAGGAGGGAGGGAATATCCCTTCCCTTAAAGCAGTTGCTGGGTATTATTCTAGTTATAAATAGAAAGTCAAAGGAAGACGGGGTTTCTCTCATGATAAAATATACTTGGTTTTCAGCAATTTCCAGCAGTGAAAATTAGTTGTGCTTTTGTGTTTTAAGTATAGTACTTTCACAAGTCTAAAAATATATCCTATAACCCTTATGAGACCATGGTTGCACCAGTCCCTGTCCAAGCATTAAGGGAGTCATGTTTTGGAGTACTTTAGCAAACCAGTGTTCTGTATGGACAGTGTTGTGTGAAGACTGTGGAAAGCAGGAGGCAGCTGCTGGGACAGGGAGCAGCGGAGGGATCGCAGCCTCTGTAAGTAGCTCGGCTCAGCCTGCACACCAGAAACTGCACTCCAGCTTCAGCCAGGGGCTGTTTGCTGGATACATAACTCTGTCAAACAGCTTTGCCTTGGGATCACTTGCAGGTGGTTTTATTTGCATCACAGAAAACATAGGATGCTCATTTCATATCTGAAATATAAATTGTGGGGACTCAAGCAGGAATCAGTGGCACCAGTGGCCAGTGAGGAACTGGACAGGTCACAGGAGTCAGCTGGTTCTGAAAGAAGAATGCAAACAATAGTTAGTCTATGAGGATAGTTGAAAATAAGAGGCTTTTCCACCTTGAAGACTTTATAAATATTCCAAGTGCCATCGTTAGTGGCTCCTGCAGCCATCTAACATTCACCTCATAGGTTGTTCATTTTCTGTTTCAATTTTTTTCTTGAATTCTCTCTCAGTCCTTGTAGGACGTCCAGCCAATGCTAATATTGCTAATAATAATTGCTAATATTGCATTCCTTAGTCCTAGGTCCAAATAAAAATGCATATCTTGTATCCAGGAATTGCATGCTCCATTCACTAAGTATTAATCCATTAAGCCAATGATCTTGTAAATTGGAGCAGAAATATTGTATGCTGGGGATGGTATCAAAGTATTGATAGACTTTTGCCAAGGACAGCCTTTACAGTGAAGAGTTGCTAGAAGAGCCTTCCACTGCTCATAAAGCATTATTTCTAAAAAGTTCTTAGAAAGAAAGGACAAGGATGAGCTCCAAGAGTCACACAGTTCATTTAAAGGTTTTGCTAGTTGGTATTATCAACCCCTTCAATGTGTTCATTTCTCTTAGCTCTCCATTTGGGTTCTCTCCATTGAAAGCAACAAGTTTGATTCATTATTCAACTGCTCTGATTGTATTCTGGCATGGCTTTTTGTTTTTTGACGGGAAAATTCCAACAGATTGTGGAAGCCAGCAGCCAGCTGTATGGAATGGCCAGTTCTAGCAGGAGAAAAAAAGGAATAAATAGTGACTGCTGAATCCATTATAGAGAAAGGTGCTGCAAAGAGGGAAGAAAATGAAATGGTCTCTCAGAGCCCCAGAAGGGGTTTAGCAGAGTCCATGGTTTAAGGGGTGAACTGAAATTATCACAGGAAGATACTGCTTAGACAATGTGAAAAGTTTCTGTTGCAGGCACAGAGCCACAAGAATAGAATGCCTTAGAAGGTGGTGGGGTCTCCATTGTGAGGAGCTTCTTAAGAACAGATTCAACAAACTGTTCTTTTGGATGGTACAAGTAAAGCTTTTTGTGACTTTGAGGCTGAAGGATGATTTAAATGACCACTTCATGTCCCTTCCAGCCCTAGTTTTATTACTAAACTTTACTGAACTCGTTTCAAAATTATTTCAAAGGTGGGCTCATGAGTTCATCATGGGAGAAGCACACCCGTCTACTCAGTTCTTCCCTCCCACACTCTGGTTTTCATTAACAGAAAGAGTCAAGTATGTTTGAGATGTTGGTAAGGTTGTCCATATGGATTCTCTCTGAAGAGGATAAGTGACAGCGCCAAATTTTTCTGAGCTGCAGATGTGCAATATATTTGTAACAAACTGTGGCTCCTATCCAAAATGATATTTATCACATTTTGTGGCAAACTGAAAAATGGGATCTATTTGAGGGAAATTGACTCGATAGGGTACTTCTTTCCGCTGCAAATTGTGTCAGTTACTGAGTTTGAATGCCTTTGGATAGGAAGCCCAGAAAAAACTGTATTTTTATTTGTTTTTAAAAATAAAAATATCTTTTTTTGGGGGTATGTCTCATGATGCACGCTTTTCAGCATGTGAAAATCATGCAGAACAAAACAGACACAATGTAACAGTATGAAACGGTATTTTGAGTGTTACACAGTTCTAATAGGAGCTGTGTTGAATCTTACCGTCCCTCTTACTGAAAACAAAGTGGCTGAGAATGGGGTAATAGTTGGTTTTAGTTTAATTGAGGAAGCCATACGAACAATCGATTTCACGTGGAGTCTATTATTGCTTAAATTTAACTCCATTTCTTTTGATTTCCCACTGTAATTCAGCACAAAGGCAAACAGCATTGAATACACCTTTGTTCATGCATAGATTAATTCATGTGCTTAGCTGCTCGCTCTGCAAGTAGCCTTGTGAATGCAAAGGGTATTTAAAAAGCTGCTAAAAAATGCTGCAGCTACAGCAGCAAACAGTGAATTAAACTGACCTCTTCTTCACCAGTTCCCATGTATTTTACAGCACTTCACTGTCTGAGCATTAGCCATCAGCAATGGATACACTGTACGGATAGAGATGCAGTTGATGGCTGCAGGCCTGTGTATCAACTGCGCTGCTGGCGGGAGCATTTTTGCAGAGTAGAAGGAGACTTAAACCTGTAAAGCATCAGTGAGAAAAGCATAAAGTGAAAAGTGATTCTCAGCTGTGCTTGATGACTGCCACTGACTTTTACAGCATTATTTCTCTTACTGTATTTCCTATCTAGAGAAGTGATTTCCAAACTCGTTTGATTTGAGGGGTGTGAGAGACTCTCCAGCAGAAATGCGGAGCCATTCAATCTTTATTGCGGGTATAGATTTCCTAATACCATGTATAAACTTCCTTGGAAAGTACTCTGTGGCTTGCCAGAGTGTCTGCAGAGTGTGTACTGAAAATGTTACTTTAAAGTCTTGAATGTAGCTGAAGTTTAACTGAGATGTGCAGTGGTTGATCTTGTATTAATCCATAGACAGCTCAAGTGAAAAAAAAACAACTTAAAAAAAAAAAAAAAGGCAAAAGCCTGGTATGCAGTTCTCCCCCACTGGATACAGGCTTTGCATCAGTTCCAGTTTCCCTGTGACTGGGGATATTGCACCAGAGTGAAGGAATTG
Organism: Struthidea cinerea; assembly: GCA_013397865.1. NCBI lineage: Eukaryota > Metazoa > Chordata > Aves > Passeriformes > Corcoracidae > Struthidea > Struthidea cinerea. Next base: position 116,300 of record VZTI01001624.1, on the reverse strand, counting down.
GCTGGACATCTTTTGTTGCTTTATTCATTATCTAAAAACTATTGCTTTTTAATAAATCAGTGAAGTAATCGACATGGAAAAGCAACTATTTGGTTTAATCTGTGACTGAATATTTCCAAAAGCTGCTACAATCGAGCAGCGAAATCACTGGAGCAGCTCAAGAGTCAGGGCGGTGCAGACTTAGTGCTTGTAACAACCTTAGTCTGAACAGTTTGTGTTGAAAAGATATGGGGATGCTTGTCCATTTATCCATTTTTGCGCTCAGGCATCTTCACTGATGCACGATATATTTCCTTCATTCCCTCCTTACCGTCTTTCATGAGATCAGTTCACGTACTGGGAAATCCTTCAAGCATGAAGCTTCTGAAAAGTTCTGCCTGGTTTTGGCCAGTCTCCATTTGTTATTGAAATTCGTATTAATGAAAAGGAATATGCCTTATCTGCTATGACTACATGGAGAGTTATGCATTTTGGGAAGTTAGTTATTAAACTACCTTTTATTAATTACAGCAGGCACCCTTGTGTTTCTAATGGAATGATTTCTATTTAAATACATTATGCCATATGCCATATGCTGCTCTAGACTCTTTGAACTGTCAAGCAATTGATTCTGAGTCACAAAACGACGGGGTGAGCACACAGATGGGTTGTCACATAAAGAAGTCTGATGGCATGTGATAACGCTCAGGCTTTTTTTTTTCCCCCCTCGTAAATCTTATAATGTACAAGCATGGATCATGGCTTGCCAAACAAAAATGAGCTGACAGTTAAAATCCAGAGTGTTTTCTGGAATTCTTCAAGCATTTCAGTTCCACTCTACAGACTCACTCTGCCTTTAACTGGACCATGTCACATCCTTTCAGAACAATTGGTGTCAATCATTTTATTGTGTGACAAACTCTGGGAGAAATGGCACAGAGACCTGCCAAGCTAGTTCTGAGTGGTAACAACTGAGGCAGGCCAAGGCCATTTTGAAGCAGCAAATTTTTTCCATACAAATACTTTTCTTTTAAGGCAAACATACAGGTTTACACTCAGGAGAAACACAGTTTTTCCTTCAATCTTCTCCTTCTTCCCTAACATTCAGGTAATTTCCCATAAAGGAAGAGAATTGATGACAGCAATTGAAACATTTGCATCTTAAGGGCAGAATGAAGGCAGAAGGATAGAAGATGAGGGATAAAGAAAAGTGTAAGTTTGGGCCAGATTCGTACAGTTTATAAAGGTGTTTACAATACAGCTATTTTCCTTTGAGGTAGGTTTCTAAGCTCACTTTAAGACCAATAGATATCTAAGGTGAAACTCATTAGGCTAAATCTAGGTGCTTTGCACTGTTAGAGATACCCTAGGCTCTGCAAAATCTCTGTGTGGGCTGGCAGGTATGACAGAGGACTTAAGGGAATCTTGCACTGTTCAGGAGAGGCAACTAAAGGAGCAAGATACTGAACTGCAATTAAACTGGCAGAAGGTGACACATTTGGGTGGCTAAATCCCACTCTGGGTTTGTACTGCCAGTGGAGCACAATTCGGTCATTGACCTACAAGTACCTAGTGCCCTTTGAGATGCCTTTGTCTATTCCATCTCCAGCTGCTAATCCAGATGCATATGGCTTTCCCTGCTGCCTCCATGTCATGTCTGCCAGTCCCATGTGAATGTCTTTGCTGTCTAAAGAGTTATGTGAGTTTAGATGTGTCCTAGTCACAGACCTATGTTTATGTATTCTTTAGGATGAGAAAAATGTCTTCTAGACTCCCCTGATTGTACTGACAAAGATCTCAACTCAATTGCCACTGCAGAGGTATCTGCACAGGTTTGGTATGCCCCGTGTCACCTGAGGCACCTAAAAAGGAAGCATTTCTGGGTGGGGAAATTTCCCTCTCTGAGTCTGAAGCACCTCTGTAGTAATGAGCACACCACCTTTGATCAAATGCAAAACAAAGAGAAGTGATGTTTCTTCTGTCAGAAAACTCCCATCTGCATCCTCCATTGCCCCATGCTCTGTCACAGTGAAAGTAAGGGCTGTGACTGTCCCATGACACAGCACTTTGCCAGCTGGATGCTGCCACGTATTTGTAATACCTTTTTTAGTTTTCCTCTGCCACTGGCCCCACTTTCCAAGAGTTCTAGTAGGCAGGTGGCATTTCTTCACTGTGCCTGTTTGCTGAGGTTGGCAGCCAAGCAGGTGCCAGGCAGTGTATGCTCATGGTGTGGAGTAACCCAAAGTAACACAAAAAGTCTCATTAAAGGTATGGGGCTTGACAGTCAGAAAAAGGGGGGTTAAGTAAAGTCAGATGCTGTGAATTAAAACCTGGAGCTCAAAACCGGAAGAGAAAGGGTGATGGGGTTTTGCCCTTGGCTGAAAACCCTATTTCCACCACTTTCCATATTAAGCAGTGTTGTTGGGGATAAGATCTGCAAGCTGAAGGTTGTAGCATTTTATTCTCTCTGGTTTTTCTTGTTCTTATGCTTCATTTTGCTTTGCATGTAAGAGTCCCTCTAATGTCCCACTGTAGGAAGCCTGTGGCAGAAACACCTTGACCTTGAGTGAAACCCTGAACTAACTTGCTGTCTCATGTGTCATGACCCTTGTAGGAGGAATGGGAGGAAATTTGGTGCAGCATAGAATTATTTCTGTCTGGGTGCCCCTGCTGCCCGGACACTGGGCCGAGGGAGTCCCTTACTGAATTCATTCACATTTGAGAATTCACAGGATTGTTCCCTCTCTCAAATGAGGCATTTTAAGCTCAGGCTCAATAAGGAACCAGTCAAATGCAGCATGTTCAGTGACTACTAACTAAAGATAGAACTTTTGCCCAAAGTGTTGATCTTGTGTTTAATCCTATTAAAAGCCCATTTCAGCTCTGTGTCTGGGTTTGCTGAGGGACAGATACTAACAGCAATGGAAGGGATTGGTGTGATAACATTTCTCTAACAGAAGAACAACAGAGAAACCAAAGAAGACAGCGATGGTGCTGAGAGCAGGTGGAAGTGTAACCCTAAAGAAGGGATGTTCCGGGTGAAGTGCTGGGAGCTGTCGGTATAACAACACTGCCCCTCACTAACTGAATTGAGGCTGGGCTCCCACGGGCAGGGGAGCCTGGCTGCCTGCAGCTGGCACGGCCCTGCTCCCCTCTTTCTTCTGCTGGGTCCTGCTGCTCTGCCCAGGCTCTGGAGTTTGTCTTAATCTGTTCTGACCCACTTCTATCACTCCACTGCTTGCTTGGTATCAGCTCCTGGAAGGTTCTTTGAACAGGGTCTTCAGAAGCTGTGTCTACTGAAGTATTTTGCATCCCAATTTTTAACCAGTTCTTCTTTAACCATATTTTTTGTTGGCTAAGGTATGTCTGAAAGCAGCAGACAACTTCAGGTGCCAGCTCCATTTTACTTTCACACTCTGGAGTCACTTTTATAGGAGGTAAATGCTTTAAAATCATTAAAGCGAGGTGAGTTTTTAAATCACAAGAACCAGAGAGTTTAGTGCTGCATCTAAAAATTGGTTTTGTTTTACTTGTCAAGATTACTGTACCTTCAAGTGACAGATGGGAATGTGAAAACTTTCTATCATCCTTGGAGATTCCGGCTGGCTAATAGAGAAAAACTGTGAAAGGAAAAATCATCATTAAAATGGTCTTGAAAGAGATGACTTCTAAATTATTGTCTGTCAGCTTCTCCATATGGCCTGAATATCTGTCAGATGAACAGTATCCATTAGAATTTCTGTACAAAACAAACAAAAAAAAGGCAAGTTTTCTTTTTGGGCAGGTCTGAAAATAAAAGAGAAAAAAGTACATGACAGGGGAGAGCAAGGAGGAAGATAATTTGAAGTAGACATTTCTCACTAAAAAGTGACTGTACAAAAAGCAACCTTCAGTTCTAGTTTTATTTTCTCTCTGCAGTACATATATCAAGTCCGACCCATTCCTTTTATTTTTCTGAGTGAAAATACAAATTGGGTTTTTACAATGACAAGGCTCAATGAAGGGCTCCTTCCTTCTTCAGAGCCTTCCCAGGGTCCCTGTTACAGCAGTGCAGACCCCTCTAACTGCTGGGCGAGGAGGCCTTTATGGTACCCAGCAGTCTATTTCACTGCATTCATAGGCTGGAAGTGTCTGGAGCTGAGGATGTACAAAAAATGAATGCATGTAAAAAGCTCTTGAAAAGCCCATAATCAAGGAAAGCCACCATGGGTTTAGTTTCCATTTTAAAATGCATTTTGTAGCAGCAAGACTCTGAGGCTGAGTCCAAAGCTAAGTGCCTCATTCACTGCCATCACCACCTCTCTTTATTCATCAAACTGATGGCTTTTATCATCAGACTTAGTTGAATCACGTGCTTAGATTTACCCTATGCAGGGGAGAAGGAAGGAGACTGTGGAAGGTTTGGCTTTATTTAACAGGCTTTTGATGCAATGATCAAATGGACTGACAGAAAACCCAAGAATGAGCCATTTAGCAATCAGGAAATGCTGTGCCCTCAACAAGTGAGAGGAAGAGCTGAGTCTGTAAAACAGGACCTTCAGCTGTGAACGGTCAGGACAGTTGCAATTAATTTATGATGTGATGTCTGCATGGGTTATTTAAGGCACATCAGGTCCTGAGTGGAGGCTCCCATTGAAGCCACAGCAGCAATCTGAGGATAGTCCACCACAAGGATTTGCAAGTTTCCTTTGTTGTGCACTGGCTTTAGCTGACAGGTCTTAGTGTTTATGAGTACAGTCATTTTGCCCACAGCAAAATCCGGTTAACATCTCTTGGTTTGTTAATCCTTCTGTATTTATTGTTCAAGACTTGCTCATATCCAGGCTATTCTTGGAGATATTAATAGTGGTTAATATTTTACCTCTTGGAGTAAGCTGTTTGCTGCATGCCACAAATCATTTCTTTATCACTTCAAAGATGAGACCTAGATCTGTGCCAAGCCACTAATGTAATTAGTGTCCCTTCCCTGCCGCATCCACCATATGCAGAGCCTGTTATATGTAATTATTTTCAATCACAAGCGCCACTCCAGACAGACAAGATCATCTTTCAAGTGCTAACTGTTACTAAAATACGATTATGCATTATACTCACAGCAAGAGCGACAGGGAAGGCAATCTGGGAGGGACAAGGATGACTCTGGATGGTTTAATATTGAGGCATCCACTGTCTGACCCCCTGGTGTGTAGTTTTAGAATTTGTAGGTCTGGGCAGCTCCTCACTTAGCCACATAGGCTGGTTTTAGATCACTTTTTGAAGGGATCCATCATTCTGTATGGACCACGCAAAGAGCCTAGGGGCTGACTGGGACCGTGTTAAATACTGAAGCCAAGGTCTTAATTCCAGCTTTGGATTGCCAAGGCTGGTTGCTCTCAGTCAGCCCTGCATATCTTTCCCCATGCCTTGCTAGCACATTGAGCCAGATACAGCATTCACAACAGCAGCGTTTCACAGACCAGGGCAAGGAGCCTGTTTCATTCCCAAATATGGAACCTCTCCAGAAAAGCTGGTCTGTGACAGTGCCAACACCTCCACTGGTGCATGGTACGTCATCTAAAACAGCTGCTGTGCGCCACCAGCACCTCCACTTGCTGACTCGCCCCGTCCCACTGACTGGATCCCTCACACCTGGAGGCTGCAGCGCCTTTTGTGAAGGTGCCATTTACGGATCTGCACATTTTCTTCCCCTTTCAATTTCTTTTAACGACTGTAGTGGATAATGGAAGATGACAGGGGATGGTAATTACAGGATGTTGTTGGTTTTGGTTTTCTTCCTTTTTTAAAAAATGTTGTAGGCATCCTAAGCATTTTAAGCAGCTGTAGAGATGGGTGTGGTGTCCTGGGTAGCATAGCTGGCTAAATGCAATAGAGCAGGCCAGAATGTGACTCTTGAGCTAAACTAGTAACTGCTCTGAACTGAAGCTGAAAAATTAGCTTAATGATTTCCACTGGGTTTGCAGCCCTTGGATTCAACTTGGATCTTTCAGTGGAGGCTGCAGCTGTTCAGCAGGATCTGCATTCTCTGTGATTAAATAAATTGGCTGTGAACATGTTTGAATTATTAGTGGTAATAGCATGCAATCTTTTTGCTTTTGCAGGTTCTGATCCACACAGTTGCTTACAAACAGGCATGGATTGATTAGAAGGGAAGGAAGGGCCTGAGGGGCTTTTGTCCAAGTCCTATTAACACCATGGACTTTGAGGGACACTCCACACTTTCAGTGCATAAAATAAGGGAGCTGAAATGCCAGTTCCCAGCTTCAGTGCCCATGCAGACCGAGGCAGCATCAGTCCTGTTGAAGTCATGTAGAATCCTGCTGAAAGCAATGAGACATGACACACACATGTTCATACATATAAATACACCTCCGGGCATAAAGCAAAACTTGTGAAACTTCTTCTAGCTGGCTAGCGGGCTCTAAATCTTTGTGGAAGTCTTATGCTGAAGGCAAATCCCTGAGCCTGGCCTGAACCTTGCCTGCAAGAAGTACTGGAGGACACAAGTGTTTTGTCAATAGATACAAATCCACAACAGGTGCATATGCACCACAAAAGGGAACTGTCTGAAGGCCAGTCGAAACCAGCTGAAAACCAGTGATATCAAAGGACATGTCAGAGCAACAGCTTTAAGTCTTGTGGCCAGTTGGTACCTGTGACAAAACAAATATTAATAGGCATAAGCCTTTTTGCCAGATGGGAACACAAACCCATGGACTCTGAAAGGTGTTGTGTTCACTAGAAGAAGCATGTGAACTTGATCATGGCTTTATACCTTGTTGTTTGCACATAAGCATGCTGCCACTCGTGCTTTGGGGTCATGTGGCAGCACCAGCAATAGGCAGGAGTTTCCCATTTGATCTCATCATCCCAGTCAGTGCAGGCTGCAATTGGAAAAGAAGCTGCACTGCTCGGTGACTGGTACTCCATAAGTGAAACTCAGCACTGATAAAGCCAGTACCCAGCTGGAGAGCCATCTGTCACTGGGGTAGGGAGGCTTTCTGACATAGTTTTCCCTTATTTGGTTTATCTCTTTCTAGGAGGCACAGCTAATGGTGAGGCTCAGTGGTGGGTGCTGTGGGCTGGTTGTTAGACAGTGTTGGAATGGCTTTAAGGGCAAGCATCCATGTGTGAGCTCCTCTGGAGCAATTCAACATTACAGTATATTGCATTGCTAAGGAATTTTTGACTGAACCCGAGAATTTTTTTCACTGAAACTGGGCTTTGAACTTACAGACATGGGTGCACAGAAATGGGAAAAGAGGTGTGACAGGGGGCTGAAGGAGTCTGAATACGGAAGGAAATAAATTGCCAAAGTTTGTGATCACTGATCCAGTGTAGCATCAGAGGCAGAAAGAGTGAACAGGTACCCATGTTTGGAAAAGGATGAGCTGTGTTTGGAGAGTGTCAGTGGCAAGTGCTGTGAGCAACATTCGTGGGAAAAAACCCAAACAACAACCTGTTGCTGCAACAAAGCCTAAAGAGAGATGAAAACAAACAGTCTGTGAATGCAGTGGGCACTAGACACTCTTGCCACCTGAGGAGAGTAATTGGCAAGGGCTGAGTAAGAGCTTGTTCTGGGTTTGGAGGAGCAGCTTTGTTATGCTAATAGTCCTTTCACTTGCCTGCAGTGCTGCTGTTGTGCTCTCCTGGAAGAACTGGGCAGAAGGCTTTCCCAGGACCTAGTTGTGAGGAAGGGCTGGCTGCCGTTTAATCTGGTCCAAGGCAGGCGGGTGCAAGCCTGCCTTCCCTCCTACCCCCTGCACACATCTCCCTGCCCTTCACAACAGAGCCCTTTGAGCATTTGCAAGTTCTCCCAGGCAGTCTGTTCAAGTACACAAGCTGATTGCAAACAGCCCAGCCAGGGCAGCTCACTTTAGGCCAGGGCAGCTTCTGAGCCGTGGCTGCCTGGGCTGGCACTGGGTGCGTTGTGGGCGCCATGAGCAGTGTGGGAAGGGATCAGAACCACTGCAGGACTGGCTGGGGCTGCCACAGTCCACTGGTCTGTGAGGCTGTCTCTGGCATCTAGGTGCTCTTCCTCCTTTCCCCAGACATTCTCATCATCAGTGGTGATGTTCCTCCTTGCCCCATGGGGCCCCATTTCCTGCCCCTTCCTAGCACACCAGCCATGCTGTCTGTGCTTCACAACACCTTTCTTGCTTTAACAGTTCAAGGGAGAATCAACAGGGGCTTTATGAGAGTCTTGGGCTGTCTTTAACAAATGTAGACCCAGTTTTGGCCTAAATTCTCTTGTCTGAGAAACAGCCTTTCTGAGAATTTAATTAGAAGTGGTTCTCATTTACATGGATTCTACCAGCTGCCCTTAGCTCTGCAGCCCTAGGGGGAAAAAAATCAAATGATACTGTGAAAGATATTAGTGAGGACGTTAGAAGCAACCATACCCAGATCAGTTCTGAAAATACCTAGCATTCACATGTCCTTAATTGCTGTTCTCCTGTCACAGCTGTTGGCTGAATGCACCATCTGAGAGAGGGCTGCCTCAGGGATTTCTTTTTCATTTTGTGATGCAGATATGGAGACAGGAGCAGGCAGTGACTGCTCAACAAGGGAAGGAAGAAGTAGGCTTGAACAGCAAGAAGAAATTTGAACTTAGTGGAGGAAGATCCAAGGAGTTAATGCTGGGCTCAAACAGGGGCAGGTGTGCTTGGAGGAGCAGCAGAAAAGCTGCTGAGCTACTTTGATAGCAGCCAAGATGCTAAGAGCATTTAACATCTTTTGAAGAAAGATGAGATACCACTTCTGGACTTCAGTGTCTTGTTCAAGTGTGTCTTTGATCAAATCAAGAGCATAATAAGATGATTTCTGTATCTTACAGGAACATCAGCAATATGAGAAGCTCAGGTATCTTGAGAATGGAGACAGTAGAAAGGTACAGCAAGCTCCAAGCCCTGAGTCATAATCCCTCTCAGGCCTCCTGTTAGACTGCTGTGATGTCTACAGTGTTTCTGTCACAACACCCAGGGCTTTTCTGCTCTGGGAGCATGGCAGCAGAAGTGCTTTGCCAGGGAGCACATGCTCCGTATTGTCAAGAGAGGAGGAGCAAGGTGATGTGAGGTCAAGAGATATGCCCAAAGTCAGCAAGTGACAGCTGTAGGGCCTGAAGCCTTGTGCTCTGCCTAGCAGGTAAAAGGCACCCCTGCGAACCTTGGGAGGACTTGCTTGGCTTTACAGCCTGTGAAGTGTCAGGTGCTCCTCTCCCATTATCTACATAGTGATTTGTTTCCAATCTCATAAATAAGGTCTGACACAAAGGAGGCAACATTAAAATGTTGTAACATACATTGAAATGTTCTCTCTAGGCTGTCTGTGTAAAATGCTTTGCCAGCTACATCGGCCTTTTGGCAGCTGCTGCAGTGACAGCTGAGAATGCAATATGATAAAAATGCCACTTCTGCAAAATAGACACGGTGCATGGGTGCATTGCTGATTCCCAACAAGGTCTCGTGAAGGGACAGGATTTGCCAAAACACATCTGTGTGGGGCAGCATGAGGGCTGGAGAAAGCAGAGCATCTTGTGAATGTTAAACCAAGTATGATAACAGGTAAATGACTCAAGACCTCAGTTGTTTCAGCTGCATGAAAACTTGGTGGAGTGTGTACCTGTGGTCTGAATTGATCAAGTGGTATGAAACCATTATTCCCTTGATTTTGAAAGAGTGAAAAACAAAGCAAAATGGCAACAGATTAGCACAACTGTCGGTTTTCCTGATGGAACCTTGATGGACCCTGGTTGGTTGTTGTTTTAATTAATCAGAAGCAATCAGCTTGTAAATGCTATCATTAACACACTTCTATTTAACCACACATTGTGTATTCCAAACTGCATATTTAGCTGCTCTGGAGAGTAGAAGAGGAGTCTAAAAGCTCTCAGATAAAAGCTTCAGAAGCTGAGCATGGCTTCTGATGCTGAACTGCTCCAATTGGCTCCAGCCCACAGACCAGCTCTAAAACTGCAGCAGAAGGCAGCAGTCCAAATGGTTTTCATCTGGTTTTAGGGGAAGAAGAGACTTCTTTTTCTCTGGGATTCCCAATTGCAGTTTGACACTTTGATTCCCAAGTGGCAGCCTGTGTTTAAACTAACGGCAATTGCTTGTATAAACTTTTATTTCCTTCTCTCTCCATAGGTTTGTTGATTGGCTCTGGTTGTGCCCTCTATCCTCTTGGCTGGGACAGTGAAGAAGTCAGACAAACCTGTGGCAATCTTTCCAACCAGTTTGAATTGGGTGAGTCATCACCACAGCATTTCAGCCACATTAGGCTCTTCTATGTGTTGGCCATAAAAGCAAACTAGGACATAAGCACAGGCTTGGGGAAGCAACCTACCTGTGTGCGGTAGGCTATTTGTATTGCATAATTCTGGGGTGGTGCCAAGGCAGGGGATTTCAGATAGCTCTCCGGAAATATTTTCCAGAAGAACATTATAAAAGAAAATGTATGTATGTATGCATATTTTAGGAAATAAATCAGATTTAATAGTCTTGCAATATGGGAGCTAACACTCCTGGAGATCTTGGCAGTGTAGACAGAGGCATCCAATCACAGCACAGGTCAGGGTAATTCTCCATGACTGCAATTGACTGTCTTTGAATTCTGGGATGTTTATGGCGTTCTAACACAAGCCTAGAGTGTATTTGTATGTTACTCACATACTTGGGAAGCTGGCAAATAGCACTTTCACCCTATGTTTGCCTTGTCCCAAACAAGCTACTTGTCTTACTGCTGGTGACGGCACTGCGCCTGGAATGAGAGCCAGGGATGCAGCCAAACCAGGCTCACACCTGTGCTTTCTCTGGAGAGGCTCTAGGAAACAAGGAAACAGCAGCAACCTAAGGATTAAACAATGAAGATGATCAGGATCTGATATTTGAATGCACATCCAGGTCCTTGTTTAGCAGGAAGGATCAATGCAATTGCTGATACCCTTCTCTGTAAGTGCTCTCTGACCCTGTGTCGCTTGAGGAAGAGGGGGATCTGCAATCCTGAAGGGACTGAACACCTTGAGCCCCCACAGACTCGAGAGCTTCTGCTCCTAAGCGTACAGAACTCCCCATTTCCAGCCCCTGCAAGCTAAACCTTAGTTAAGCTTAGAACTTCTTTCCATAGCTATGTGTGCAGGACTTGTGCAGGGCCTGGCAGTAATCCCAGTGCAAGGAATAGTAGACAAAAATGGTCTCCTAGGGTTAAAGACAAACCTGCTGCATTATCTCTTGATTTTACACTGATGTTTCTGTCAGATTTCAAGAGTAAGGAGATTTGTTTCCATCTCAGAGGTGTTTCTTGTCAAGATATGCAAATGAATTGAGGTTGAAAGATAAAAAAATACTGCTTTGGGAGAGATGTTCCAGGCCACTCTCCCCTACAGAATTTCTGTGGTGTTTTGAGTGCATTTGATCTGGCAGGGGACCAGAAATTCTCATAACCAATATCAGCACCCATCACTACAGTGCCACTGATGTCTTATCAGCAACCGCCTATGGTGTTGCTCAGGGGATGTGTAATGTGCTCTGGAAGCTTTACCTTGTTATTCTGAACTCTAATATCCTTCTGTTCTGTTGATATTAAGTTTGCTCTTCAGGGAAGTATAAAAAGTTCCTGCAGATTTTTTTATTGACCTAATAACAGAAAGATCTAAACACAAAGGAGAGAGAACAATAAGAAGAGAAATGTATAGTTAACTAGCAGAAAAAACACGTTCCAGAACTAAGATTCCCAGCTCCACGGAAGGGTGTGTCAAAGGATGTAGCAGAAAGTCTAGGCAAAACTCTGTGGTAACTGTTGCAGGGAGGATTCAGGTTCATCGCTGCCCGTGGCCAACCCTGTGTGGAAGCCTGAAGTAGTTCCTGGCCAGCCCATGGAGCAGCGCACGCTTTGAAAGGCCACCTAGCACCTCACAGGTGCACACTGGTTCCTGCTCTTCCATGACAAGCATGTGAGCAGCTCTGCTTCTGGGATTCCAGCTTGTGTCCCATGTTTGTTGCCAGGTGTAGAGGAGTGTTACCTTCCAGGTTATTTCCCGGCAGAGTGACAGAAGGTGGGTGTTGTGGCAGTGTGAGCTCTTTGAAGACAACACTTGGGCAGTACAAACTGTTACCTTAAACGCTGTCATGTCCACACAGAGCAGAGTCTCTGAGACCACCTTCACTGTCTCACTGTTGACTCATAAGTCAGATATTTGCATAAATTGAGTCACTCTGCCTTAAAAGTCAGTGAAGAATCCCATGTGAAAAATGTCAGCTGGCAGCTTTCCTTCCAGGTACGCATAAGGACCATGAGAAGTCTTGCATTAACTGTGAAGGCACAGTGCTCTGACTGTGTTTTCTGGACGTGGAGCACACAACCCATGTGTTGCACATGCCTAGACTTGACAGCAGCGCTGCTTTCACTCATCTGCTGCAATCGTATGTCAGCACATTAATTAACAGATCATAATGAGAGCTGAAATTTGCTGCAGTGATTTCTGCTAGGCAGCCCTGCCACTAAACATCTCCTTTCCATGTACATTGGTAGTGAACTTAAATGCTTGGCTATGATTTTTTTTACCTATGTCAGTGTCTGATGGTATGTTATCAAAACCATCTGTAAAGAAGAGGTACTGTCCGAGGGCCATTTAATAGCCATGCCGCTCATCTTTCATAAATACCTCTTGTTTGGTGATAAGCCCAACCCTCTAGGTCTTTTCTGAATCATTAGAGACTGGCATATTCATTGGAGCCTACAGGCCAAAAATTGTGTTTCAAAGACTTAATAATTCTCAAGACAAATTTAAGTAATTATTGCTTTCATTTGAATATTTAATTTGATTAAGCTGCAATGACATACTTTCTATTCCTGAGCATGTGAAATGAGTTGTCTGAAGAACCATGCTGCATTCAAAATCCTCTCTCAGAAAATCTGAGCTACTGTGAACCCTGAACTGGTTTGCTAATAGGAGAAAAGCTGATGATGGGAGCGCTGGTCCTGCAACCCCTGCTGCTGTGGGTGCCAGGGAGGATGACACGGGGAGGGTAATTCAGCACGTGGTTACTCTAAAAGGAGAGGGTGTTCACAGGAATGCTAATTGGCAGACAGCATTCAGCCTCCTCTTCCAGGATGGCAGAGCAAGAGCTGCAGCCTGGGCCACAGGGAACGTATGTGTGCAGTTGGGAAAGGAGGGTCAAACCTCACCAGGTTTGACCACAGAGCCAGCAAAAGTGAGAATTCAGCACTGATATTTGTTTGGACTTACAAAACGTGAGAGCAAAAAATGGTTGAGGTTGAAGGTAGAAAATAAAAGCCAGGAGCTGCAATCTACATTATAGGAGGATGAAGAAGAACAGGAGATAGGTACAGAAGAGGGACTGCAAGAACTCTCTTGAGAAGCAGCTGAATTGTGCACTGTGATATGTAATGTCAACCAGAAATATACTAGAATTAGTAATTAAATGAAGATATTTGCTTAATGAAAACATTATAAACCCCTGCCCCCATAACATGCTCATGACTAGAGAGAATGAATAACTAGCAATGCTAAGAATCCAGAAAAAAGCCTAATCTTTAGTGGGTGTGCTAGATAAGAAATGCTTCTCCATGTCTTCAGGCACTCTGAAAAGGTATTAGACTAATAGGCACTCCAAATAGTGTTGAGATGGCCCATATTGCGAAGAGGGGACCCCTCCCTCCACCCTTGCCAAACACGCACACATTTCTGCATACATTCCAAAGCAATATATAAAAAGGCTGCAGGAAAAATAATTATGCCTTTGATTTAAGTGGATTTGAGTATTCTAGAAAACCTGAGCTAGCACTGTGAAATGTCCAGCAGTTTACTGCTCTCTTTAAAAATGGGTATTTGTTTGGTTTTTATTAAGTGAACTGTATCCAAAGGATTTACTTACACATTTGTGTATTTAATTGGGCTAATTTTTTTTCAATCAAATAAAAGTGGTTGTACAGCTCCATCTCTGACAAAGAGGAGTTATTCTTCAAAGGGAGATACCGTGCCAAGGACAACTCCATTTGTTGATTAGATTACATTCAATAGATGAGCTGTTTTGCTAACGGGGATGGGGAATAACCTCCATAAAGACAGAGACTGGTGCACCTGTAGAGGGGCTTGCTCCCTGCTCTTCCCTAGAAATATGGTTTTGCCATCATGAAAAGAAGCACACTGACAGATTAGGCCTTTGACAAATGACCTCATGCAAATCTTGTTGAGAGGTTAAGGCCATGAAAGGTCTGTGCTGTGTTGCTCTGCTTGTAGTCCCCAGCTTCCTAGCAGTCAGCATGACCTGTATGGAGGTCTTGGAGCCCCGCTCCGTATTGCAGCATCCCATCACGGGTCACACATGGAACAGAGTTCCCACTGAAACACTAGATTATGAACAGGAGAAATCTTCTACCACTGTTTTTAGGGTGTTAACTCCTAGAAATAGGGCAATATAAATAAATGGGGGCAAGGAGGGAAAAAAAAAGAGATGTTTATGTTTGAAACCGGCACAGTTGCTTGCTCATTGACCGAGTCAAAGTCCATACTCTAATTTGGCAACAGGCTAATAGTGCCTGAGGTGGAGACTGGAGTAGGAAATGAGCAGTGCTCAAAGGGACTGCCTTTCACTGAGGATGGATTAAGATGATCTTAATCTCTTGTCACCATGCAGACTGTTACGTTGCATTATTGACACATCAGAGTTGCCTGTGGGCCCATTTAGTGGAGCAGTGATGTGGCACAGCAGGACAGAGCTGCTGACTGAAGGGTGTGAAAGTGAGTCAGATCTACAAAATCCCTGGGTCTGCAAAAGGAATTAGCAGGCAATTTCCCAAAAGTAACTGTCATTGAGGCATATCATGTAGCACACATTCAATTTTGCTGAGCTAGAGGCACTAATACCATTTTGTTTTCATTTCCAAATGTAGCACACAAGAAAAACAAATGAAAAATTAGTGTTTTATCAGGAAATTCATAATAGTGAGGGAGTCTGCATTAAGGTGAGAGTGTGCACTAAAATGAAGACTGCACTAGACATTTGCAAAAGCTTCCATATTCTGCTTATTTCAGCTGTGTGAAGAAATCTTCTGAACTTGCATACCTGTTTTAAAGGGGAAATGTGAGTGTACACATGTAAATACATTTGTATTGGTTTTGAATGTCTAAGAGCAATGTGACACTTATTGATTTCCCTGGATGTGCACGTGGAAACTGCTCAGTTTTACATGCTGATTTCTGTTGTGATGCATGCAGAGGCAGCCAAGTTCCACAGAAGGTCCCAGAGAGGTCAGGGCATGCTCAATTTAACTTGCAGAATTGAGCCTCAGTTGGCATCTGGTGAAGCAGCGCTACAAGACCAATACCTAAGAGCCCAAACAGCAAAATGTTTATCTAGAGTAAGATTCACTTATTCAAACATAGATGATTCATGTCATCACGGGCCACCAGCTGCCACTTCCCAAACACCAGATGTATGAAGTGGTATTAGATGCTTAACTTATTAACCTGAAAGAATGAAGACACAAAATCTAAGATAAACTCCATTTTTTAGTGGAACTTTTTTTGAACTGCTTGGAAAATCTCTTTTCTTTCTTTGAGGAAATGTGGTAGCTCTATCTCTACCTTCACGGTCAGAGACATCCTTGACCTGGGGGTCCAGCTGCAGCAGCAACCAAAGCAGATAGCTCCAAATACACACCTTTGCTTGCTGTCTGTGGCAGCCCATCTATCTGTGAACTGTTGTAAAAGGGCTCACCTGGCCAAAGTCACTGTCTAGAGAGTGACTTAAAAGCCTGGCTCCCATCCTGAGCTAAACAAGCAGCTGGATTAGCCTCAAAACCTCTCAGAAACTTCTCTCTTGATGGATATCTGTTTCCAAATGTCATTATTATTAAGGTTCGCCTTTGCCACTTTTAGAGGGCTTGAAATATCTTAAAGAAAACTGTTGATTTGATAATTACTTTTGTTGTAGAAATGTTAGAGTAAATGATTTTCAAAGCACTTTCAAAGCAAACAGTGCAGTTACTAAAACAGCATAAAAACCCCACAGAAAGCACCGTGGATGTAAAAAAGACATTGTCAACTATTTAATTTGTCTTAGGTGGCATCATTTCAGCATCTGGCTGAGTGTTGACATAGAGTGCCAAAGTATCAAGAAAAGGATTTAGAAGGGAGGACAATTTGTTAGAGACCTATTAAAGGCAAAATATTCAAAGGTGTTTTTCTATGAGCAATCTATCTGAAAGAAGCATTTTTCTTGTTTGCAGATTCTCTGCAAACAGCATGGAGATTTCACACATTCATTTTTTTGACTGGGGCTAAGCACAACCTTTACAAGCATACTTGAGCTGCAGCTGCTGAGTTCTTAGATAAATGGCTGAGTAAACTGTGTGCTAGTAAAGGAAGTATTCCATCAAGAAACATTTCCTCTTCAGTGCTACCCAGACAGCTTCCATTCTTAAATCTTTGTAAGCTTTTGGTGACTATATCAAGGTCCACATATATTCTGTCTAACATAAGGAGAGACTATTTACAAGAGCATGTAGTGACAGGACAAGGGGGAATTGCTTCCAACTGAAAGAGTAGGTTTAGATATTAGGAAGAAATTCATTACCATGAGGGTGACGAGCCACAGGAACAGGTTGCCCAGAGAAGCTGTGGATGCCCCATCCCTGGAAGCGTTCAAGGCCAGGTTGGATGATCTGAGCAACCTGGTCTAGTGGAAGGTTCCAGGCCGTGGCAGGGTGGATTGAACCAGATAATCTTTAAGGTCCCTTCCAACCCAGTCCATTCTGTCATTCTATGATAAGGCATATACCATTGTTACCAGAATTAGACATGGTCATGCAAGAACCTTCTGCAGTCAGTAGACATAAGCGAGAGCATCCAGTAAGGGACTCAGACCACATGGAGCAAGTGTTTGGTTCTCTTTATTATTCAAAAAGGGCAGCTGAACTGGTTGTTTTGAATCCCTTCCTAGTTAAAATGGAGAAAAACAGGTGCTACTAGAGCAGGGCTCACCTGCTGTACCTTGTATGTTCACTTCAAGATAAAATACAACACACTTTTGTAAGTGATTTTTCCTCCTCATCGTCTGTGAAGGGAGTGTGGAGTTCTAGTCCAATGTGAATCTCAGCATTGTGGATGTTCAAAGAGAGGTGAAATTGATTTCACTTCTGCAGTAGGTGCACTTTGTGCTGGCTTCTTGCGGGAGCTTGAGAGAGCTCCTCATTAGCAGCACGTAAGCTATTTGCTCTTGGGAATTTGAGCATTGTATTTGACACTGGGTAATGGTTTCTCCCTCATTGTTCCATGATAAATGCACACCTACAGCAAATTTGAGGTTTGATTAAACAAAATTATGTGATCCTCCAAAGAAAGGAAGATTTGATCATATCAGTAAAGTGTCTGCATACAGCAGGACTAAAGAATTTCAAGTCGGCATTTTTCCTCCACTTTTTTACACTTCAGATCTTTATGACATTTGATGCATTTAGTTACAGACTAAGTAACCAAAATAGCTTGAAAAAAATATACATACATAAAAAATCTTATATTTTTAAAAAAGATTAATCCATTGAGAAAGTCATATCTGTGCAACAGAAAAAGTAACCAGCTCCATTGAATTAATTATTATGTATCAGGATGTTTGCTGGGCTGCAGTTTTACCTTATATAGTGTTCTTTTTTTGTTTCATGTAACTACTTTAATTCTTTCTGGACTCATTCCAAGTTTCAGTTCCTTTTCCTGCTTTTGCAGCTGATTTCACATGACAGTTTTTCATTGTTGCTGTGTCAAGAAAAAGATCTTCAGCTATTTAATTTATCTTGGCTTTGTTTCAAAATAATTTTGCCTTCTTATTAATTAGCTGATTATCTTTTACATTCATTTAGATCTTTCATATTTCCAGATCCCAGTATATCCCTTAGAATCACACTCTTTATTTTTTTTTCTGATTACTTTTCCAACATCCTGATTGATTATATGAATTCACATTCTCTATAGTACTGTACTCTCATGTGAACCTGTTAATTAGAATTCCTGCGCAACTTCTTGGAAGTAAGAATTGTAGGTTTTATTTTTGAAGGTATGTAATTTGTGCTCTACAGTCTGGCTAATTCTGAAACCTTTTCTCCTTCATCTTGGAAAATAGGCTATACTTAAGGTTAATTGATTAGAGTTTGCCAAATACTCCAGACTGCAAGTCCAGGATAGTCTTAAAATTAACAGCAAAAAAGGTACAAATATTTAAGATACTAAGTCTTGCAATTAACAGGTTTGCATCCAAGACACTTTTATATTCAGGATATTTTTTCATAAGTGGCAATTATTGGTTATTTTAGATAAAACCATATGTTATTTCTAAGACCTCGATAACTATATGTGATAATTATTTATAAGACATGATGAATAGAAATCTTAGTAAAATTATGTTTTGGCAACTGGATCCTGGCACAGCTCCATGGTAATTCAAGTATCTGCATGTTTTCTGTTGCCAAATTTTACTCACTCCCAAATTTGTCTTCATCTTTATTTGCCTATATATTCAAGAGGAGCAGGGAAGCAAGGGGGTGCATATCATGCCCTTGAGGATCACATTAGAAATCAGAAAAAGGCATGGAAGTGCTTTTTAGTAAGCCCATTTATCACTGCGGAACTACCCTTCCACATTTACTGATTTTTTTTGATTTAGTAAATATTGTCTTACGTTCCATGGGACTCTTTTCTGTAAATCTTCTTTTGATAGTGTCCTCCCTCACCATAATTTTTGTCCTCTCCCCTCAGGGACCATGATTTTTCTCAATCCTCATAAAAAAGAGTGCAATGTTTCCAGTCTTTCATTCTTTTACTTGAAAAATGTAAAATTCTTCAATTGGAAAAATGGCCATCCATCCCTATAGCTTCAAGATCCATGATTCTGTTATTTCAGTGTTCATCCTGACACACTCTTGCTGCCAATCCCAGTAAAACAAGGGTGAAAACAAAGTTCTTAATGGCTGGCTACAAATTTACCTGAGCCAACTTTGCCAGTCCTGCTTCATTGAACAACCAAGAGCTCCGATTATTTGAGCTCTCTTTTAAAAAAAAGAAAAAAATAATCTAGAATTAACAAAGTGCTGAAGTGCTGAAGGCACAGCTTCTCCCTCCATACTGACCTGTCAGGTGAAGACTGATTTGTTAAAAGCAACACCAGTTCTGTGCACAAAAGCAAGCTGCTGTGATGCACGTCATCTCTATCCACTAGAAGACCATTTCAGCTGCTGGGAATTTACTTTGGCACAAAACCAGATCTAACCCATCTTAGGAGCACGAACATGTACACATTCTTGCTTGCATCTCCACGCCCTCAATGGATGGGCACTCTCCTACCTCTGTATATGTATATGTGTACGTGTGTGTTCCAGTGCATCCTTAAGGAAAACAACAAAGCTGTTGTGCATTTTTGTGCGTGTGAAAATTGACATGATTTCAATAACTGCTTTAATTCTATCAAGTATTTAGCCAATGTTGCTTTTCATTTTAGAACTTTGACATTAAAAAAAAAAAAGGGAAACTGCAATGCTGGATTTCTAATCTTTTATATGACATGCTCCATGAATGCAAACTGCTCTACTTGATGGTTGAATTTAAGCCCCAGTTCTGCAAATCTCTTCACCATTTGCTTACCACTGAATACATGACTAGTCTTGCTGATGTCAGTGCAGTAATACCATCTCAACTCTGCTTTTTATAAAGCTTCCTGTTCCTTTTAAAATGAGTGTTTTATATCAATGTGAAGCAGAAGTCATTTTACAATTTAAACTGCAACTAAACTATCCAATTATTGATAATCAACAATCTTCCTTTAGGATGCAGTCGACTAAAATAGGCCATGCATGTGGTAAAATGAGAACACCAAAGCAGAAAAAATAACTCCAAAATGTTTTCCTCCTTGTGTAATATAGGGTTATAAAAGGGGTGGCATTGTTTCATTTTGACACGTGGCTATGCAGTGTAGGCATTCATTGCAACGGGTACCTTTGAGATGGATTATCTCTGGCCTTGTATCTATACTTAACTATACTTGCAATGAAAAGCATAGCTAAGTCCTATACCTTCAGACACCTGCCCTGCTGCAGGCTCTTCTTCAGCACAACAGCTTGAAATTCTGTTCTGCTCAGCATCATCCAAGTACAGATCAAGCTATTCTATCCAAGGCCTCCCATTGCTCTTGACATGGGCTGGAAATAATGGCCAGGTTTATTGCTATGTTATTATTGCTCTAAGGTCAAGCTCCCGGCTCTTTCATCCATTCCCCTGCTCTCCCATTCTTTCATTTGTTCATCTTGACCCAGCTCACACTTGTGGACTACATTGCATTTGTTAGATCAAGAGGCTGCCTGCCTGCCGTGCCTCAGAGCATTAAGTAGGGCAGTGGTCCTTTGGGTAAATGGAGCATGGTATGGAGAAATAAATGTTACTCTCTTCAGCCAAGAGTGAATGTGCGTGTTGTATCTGCTGAACATCTCTGACACTGATTTAACAGTTCTTTCTTCTTAATACGTATCACACATACTCTCTCCCACTGCCAAGGTACAAAAGTTGAAATCACACCATGTAAAAGGTCAAATTTACTTCATTCTATCCTGCTTAGGTTACAGCTTTGGGCAGTGCTACCAGGTGAATTTTTAAACTCTTCTTTAAGTAATATTTTGACATTTATTTTCTCTACCTGGAAACATCATGATGAGAAAAGTTTACTTTTTCAAGCTGCAACTACAATTCTCTAGTAGTTTTGCAATATTTCACAATTTAAAAAGACCTATCAGATTGAATCCATCTTATCACAAGAAATGCATTAGCACACCCTACCCTGGTGTGCTGGTTTGGACAAATTTGGAGGAAAATATCCTCTGATAGAAGTCAGGTTACAACCACCCCTCCCCCACCAGGTTCAGGAAAAAGAAATTTTCGTCGGGGGAAAGTGAAAGAGATAAAAAACTATTTATTTAACAGACACACAGGAAAAGGATAATAATGCCAAATAATAGAATCTCTCACTATGGAGAGAAACCTGGGAAGATTTCAGAGTCCTTCTGTAGGTGTGGTCTCTCCCCTCCTCCTCGGAGCTGGGTCGGTGTGGGCTCACCTCCAGGGTCTTTCCAGGTGGAAAATTCTCCTGATGTGTTCTGATGTTGAAACAGTCCAGAAGAGAAGAAAGGAAACACCAAAGTCCCAGGAAAAACAAAGTTCAATTCTCTGTCTCCCTCCGGAGAATAAAAAAAGCCGAAAGCTGGCTGAAAAGCAAGAAGGGTTCTTCCTCCCCTCTTGCTGCCGCAGCCAGAAAACCGAGGAGTGTGTCTGTGTCCTTGAACAACTGTTTTGAAAAGTTCTCTCGGTTTTTTTTCTCTCTCCCCCCTCTCAGGCTCAGTTTAAAGTCACAGAAAGGCACAAAGTTAATTTCTGGGCATAGAGCAGCGATAGGGGATACACATCATAAAGTCACCCCAAGACACCTGGTATAAATGTGATCATTTTCAAAGCAATCCGGTGAGTTTGAATCTGGTGTAGGCTTAAGCCTGTTTCTGAAAATGCCAGCAGAAGCTAAGAACGGGGTGTGAACGCAGGCAAAGCAATAGGTGGCCCAGACACAGGCCTCTCTACGGACTGCTGTGTGATTGGGCAAGTGTCAGCATCAGGGACATTGCCAGGCACTTGACAGCTCTCCAGGGTTTCTGATGTCCTTCTCTTCAGGAAGTCAGACTCTCTGTGTGGTCTTCTGTAAGGAAGCCAAGAATGGTGTTATCTTCAGGCGCAACTAGATGACAAAACTAAGTAAATCTCTCTGCTTCAGCACATTAAGGAGAGAGGCTAGTAAGCTCAAGCCAAGGCCACACAGCTCCTCAAGTCCTCTTGGTCACATCAGGATCTTTGTTTCACTGGTTATTTTTAAAATAAAAATTTGGGAGGGTTATGAAGAAAAAAATGACACAAGTGTTATGTTTCCTGCTGTGGTGTCAGCCTGAGATCTTCAAAGTGACCAGGAGCATAAGTGTTGCCTCCCACTAATGTCTCCTTACAAAGCCTGCCAGACAGTATCCTGCAGATAGTCAGTGGCAATGCTGTCTGCCTGGAGGCATGCGAATGCCTTGGACATGTTAAGCTGAACAGACATTTTGTGTTTCTTGTGCCTAAGGCAGGATTAGCTGGGTCGATAATAGCCTGAACCTGAAGCCTAGCCCTCGGGGATGCCATTGGGACAGAACATCAACATGCCACCTATTTCTAGATGGAAACTCCGTTGATACTTTCTGTTCTCTGAAGGAAAGAATGGTTTCTGCTGGTTTTGGGAAGGTTGGGAAGTGTTGCATTGCTGCTTGTGCTCTACTGAGAGCACTTAACTGCTCAGAGTAGGGTGATATCACCCAAGGTGTCAACAACACAGGAAGAACCTCAGTGGTAACAAGTCCCAAGCACTCAAAAAAGATAAAGATGATGCAGCCCAAGTGAAAATTGCTTTGAGATGGGTTAAAATCCTGTGGAGTAGCAGAAGCCATTTCCTTGCTTTTGGAGGTCTCTAAAGAGGCTTCCTCCCTGCTGCAGCTGCTGTTTTCCTGATCTCCTCCCCTACTGCAGGCACGGTGCCTGAAAGGGAAGTAACCACTTTATGGTCCTCTGTGGGATTCCCCAGCACCATTTACTGGTGATCAGTTTGACTGTATAAAGGTGCTGAGGCCTTTAAATGGATTCAAAGCCATATTGTGACACTCATTGGACAGAAGATCACTGAAGTCCACATTAATGGGTTGTGACCTCGGGTGGGGATAGGGAAATTTGTCTATTTTTTTATTTCTGGGCTCTATGCTTCCATTCCCGCAGCAGCCCCCATGCGGGTGATCCCCTGACACCACGCTCCTTTGTGGACGGTCAGGTTCGATGCCGGTGCGAGGGAGGTATGAGCAGGTCCCCCACACCCTGGGTTATGGTCACCCAGCAGGTCTCAGCCGCATCCAGGCTCAAGCCACGCTGCTGGAGTGGCAGAGCCTGAATTACGCCCCGCGTTACCTGTCTGAGGTGGGCATACAAGTGGGCCGAAATCTCAGAAAAGTGTTTTCCTGGGTGGGCAGAAGGGAGGGTGGTGGCGGCGGTGCTTCCCCGCCACCTAACGCTGACCCGCGTGCTGCTGTTTGCCTTGCAGGGACCTGCCACATCGGCTGGGCCTACTACTGCACGGGCGGGGGCGCGGCGGCCGCCATGCTGGTGTGCACCTGGCTCGCCTGCTTCTCGGGCAAGAAGCAGAAGCAATACCCCTACTGAGCTGGCCCGGGCGCGGGCCCTGCCAGGCTCGCCCAGGTCTGCCGGACAACCACGACGGACAAGGAATTTTCAAGTGCTTTCTCTCAGGAGTGGGACGGCGGGCGGCCCAGGGTGGCAGGGAGGTGAAGGGTGGTGCAAAGCCGCCAAGCTGGGCTGGGTAGGGACAGGCTCTCTCACCCAAGCCTGCTCAGAGTCTGCTCCACAAAAATATAAGCAAGGAAAACTCTGCTTTGGCAAATGGTGAAATTCTGCATGCACCAATTACTGGACAGGCTGGTGAGGGGCGGCAGTGCCCACGTGCTGGGGTAGCGGCCGGCAGCCCCTCAGTGCGGCGCTCCCGAAAGCACACATGCACGCACAGATGTTGACCATGGCACAAAATAAGCAGAGAGGAAACTTTTTTTGGTGCGATTCTTCTTTCTTTTCCATTTTTTTCCCCTCTCCTTTTTTTTTTTTTTACTTCTCTCTGGTGGTTTAAGACTCGGTGTTGCAACACTTTTTAATCTATACATTAAACTTAATAAAAAGGACCAATAAGCCACTTTATCAGTATTTTGTATAATCTCTACACATTTTTCTTCCCCAAACATTTATCCACTGCTTATTCAGCCCTATATAACTTTTATTAAGCCTCTGTGTTTTCAGCATTATTACAAAATGCAACATAATTACTTGGCATATGTACCCTTCCTATAGTCCTTTTATGAAATGCAGTAAATGGACGTTTTCCCGTCCATTGGAAATCCCACTCACGGTACTGTAGAGCTCTGTTGGTTACGTACGACTAACAGCAAACTTCTTCCAGACATAGATTTCTGTTGCTGTTATGTTTAGCTCATTGATGTTGTATTGTGCTGTACCATGTTTATTATTTCAATATTCATTTTTGTAAAATATATATATATAATATGTGCTATTTTATGTTTGTATTTGAAAAATCTCTGTAAATAAATTTTTCCTTGATCAATACTTGCAATGCATGATTGTGCCAGTAGATGAAACAGTTCCTTCCCAAATCCCCACTGGAAAAATTCTCAGAAGTACTCATGACTTTTATAACCATGCTGTATCCTTTTACCCTGTAAAACACACACATGTTTAGGGTGCAGTTATACTGCCTGAGGATAGACATCTACTGCCACTGGAGACATTCTGGCATATTCCACATTTTTGCCTGTTGCTGTCAGGTGTCCTGAAGGATTTCAGCAAAACCTTCCCCAGGACAGCCAGCAGTCCTGGCTGCTGTGGACTCAGAATTTCACACAGAACTGTATATCCCAGTTTAGCCAACTGAAATAAGCCTTTACTTCCTTCAAACCAGTAACTCTGATCAAATACCTACCAGGCAGCATTCTCTGCACAGGACACTGGCACTGTACATTAAAAAAAAAACTTTAAAAATCAATCTTTTATTTTCTTTATGTAAACCAATGTGAACTTAATTCATGGGAACTTGTAAGAGGTTTTTAGTCATAACATTAACTAATGTTATTCCATTTCAAATTTGTTTTTCTGGTCCTTTTTTCCCGATATCATATTTCTGTCATATATATTTAAGTTACCGTCTGTGTTCCAGCTGCAATTCTGGTGTTATTAACACTTAAGAGCTGAACAAATCTGGCATCATGCCAGCGCTTTGTGCATTGCACTGGGCAGATTTTCTAAGAAATGTGAAAATAACAGTGTCAGCTTACAGTGATCAATCCTGATACCACTCAACGGAATTTTATCGAGTTTCATTATAGGCTAAGCACTGTTTATTTGCTTTATGGTGCTGTGCAGTGAAAACAAAATTGTACCTTACTGCTCCCACATTAGCCCATAATAGCCCCATCTCATCTGACTGCACTTCTGCTGAGGAGCACACCAACCATGCTGTGAGGATTTGCCTCCCTGCACGCTCTTCCAGTGGCACCAGCAGCAACGGGACATGCAGCTCTTCCCTCCAGATTCCAGGTTTAAGGCTCATCCCTTCTTGTGAGCACTCAGGACCATACCCAAACCTGCTGCAGGAGGTCAGCAGCACCCCATATATCCTCACGGTAAGTATGAAATGTGCCTGTTAGCATTGTGGATTGCTGCTTTATTAAAACTGAAGGAGATATAAACACAACTTTGACTGTGGCTCCCCTGACTGCAGTCAGATCTTTAGCAGGTGTATCTGAATAGAGAAATGCTGCCTCTGTACAGTGCATTCCTGTGGAAACATGCCTTTCCTTCCACTGAAACTGTGGTTGGCTATAAAAAGTTTCTGTGACCTGGCTATAAATATATGTGTTACTATCCCCCATTTGACTCTCACAAGGTTATATCCTGGACCATGCATCATGAAGAGCACTTTGGCTTTTTTTAGATCTTCCTGTTCTTGGGTTCAGGCTTGATTTATCATGACAAACTGGAACTATGCAATTACTTCATGAAGAAAATTAGGGCTTTGTTGCGATGCAATACCATTATAGCATGACTGAATTTGTATACAATCTCCTTTTTTTAATGTGGGCTTGAATAAAATGTCAATTTTTAATAATCAAGCCAATGACATATGCTGCACCTGCTTTGAAGCTGTTTATCATATAGCCTTCAGCTGCTGTGATATGAATAAACCAATCACAGCTTAATTAGCTTTGTCCATATTTCTGCATTTTGGTTCTGATTTCCATTTTGCACTAGAATATAAATACCATTTATTATCATGGTTATCAAGCCTCACAGCTACAAACTCTAATAACTTTGAACTGGCAAAAGATTGTTTTCGATTTCACAGTATGAAGTGTCAATGAAATATTTACAATATTTACCATGTTTAATTTTCCATTTATTTATTCTTGAAGATGAGGAGTTTGGCCCTGCGTTTGTCCAAACAAAAGAGGTAAGCTTGCACACATTCCTAGGTCACTGAATTCCTTCCCTGCCATTGCTGGCAATCGTATCCCATAATCCCATCCATAAATTTATCAAGCTGTATTTTAGAACTATTTAAGCAGTTTTCCCCCAACAAATACATTTGGAAATTTATTGCAAAATCTCATCCTTTAGGTGATTATACACTTCCTGTGTTCCAGACCAGCCAGTGTTCTGGAGCTCACTGTCAACGCACATGTCAGAGGTCTTAGTACACTTCCAAAAAACACTCTGGGAGCTTCAAGTTTGATCTGCCACTCCCAAGTAATACAGGAGTTATATATATGTAGAAACAAATCCTGTAATCACAGACTACTGTTCATTATCGGAAGCTGTTTTAGGACCACAGGATAATTCAGGTGGGAAACAACCTCAGATGATCTGTGGTCCAACCCCCTTTTCAATAAGGCTACAACAGGTTGCTTAAGAATTTATCTCACCCAATTTTGAAAACCTCCAAGGATGGAGATGCACAACATCTCTGGGAAGCCTGTGCCACTGCCTGACTGTCCCCGTAGGGAACGAGTTTTCCTTATAATTGGTCTCTGTTTTCAATTAACGATGACTGTCTCTTATCCTCCCGTGACGAATAACTGAGAAGAGCTCATCTCCATCTCCTGCCACCTCCCCATGGGTGCTGGGTGGCTGCTCTTGGGTTGTTGTGTCCCCGCCACACCTTTTCACCAGGCTCAGTAAGTCCTGGCCTACATCACTGCAGGGCCTTCTTCCTTCACTTGTGCAAGACTTGGCATTTGCCCTGGTTGAATGTCATAAGTTTCCTGCTGTGCCATTCCTCCAGACCGTCTCAGTCCTTATGGCTGGCAGCCCTACACCTCAGTATATCACCTGATCCCCTCAGCTTGGTGTCATCTGAAAACTTGGTGGGAGCACACTCCTCCACTGGTAAAGCCACTGGACAGGACAGGTTCCAGAATAGACATGTGGATACCCCACTCACTACAGGCATCCAGGTCCAGCCAGGAAACATGAACCTCTGAACCTCGTCATCTAATCAGGCTTTTACCTCCCCATCCATACCATATTAGCTCAAACTTAGTGCAAAAAACCTGGGAGCCTGTGTCAAAAGCCTTGCTAAAATCCATGCAAACAGCTGCTGCTCTTCCCTCAGTCACAAATCTGGTCATTACACCATGGTGGGTCAGGAACATCTTGTTCTGAATAAATATAATTGGCTGGAAACATACTTCATAAATAAGCTTGAGTTGGGCAAGTGGAGGTGGAAGAACTTGATGCAACTCTATTTACATAAGTTTAGGAATGACTTCGAGAGAACACATTCCCCCACCCAAATCCCAGAGAGCTGGGAACTTTCCCTATGCTGCTTAGTGTGCACTGCCAAGGCTCTAGTCCCGAGCACTAACACAGTGTTTCCTGAGAGGGAAAATGCAAATTGTGTCATTTGAGCATTAAGTCCGTCACATCTGCATAAATATGAGGCATGTGGAGCCCTGTCTGGAGTTTCAGAGAGCATTAAGCTATTTCTGTCAAAAAAGTCATTGCTTTTTAAGACTTACATATTAACAAACAAATTTTCACCATGTGCTGTAGAATTTGCTCTCTCCCCAAAACACAAATATCTGTCTATGACAAAAATTCCCAGCCTTTAAAAATGTTTTGAAATTATAGCCCCTGAGGTGGGTTAACCCCTCTATTTCCTTTTTCTTGAGGGAAAATCCAGAAATCAGTTGTAACTGCAATTTATCTGTCATTCATTGAAATAGTCTGTGAAAAATATCAAACTGAATGACAAGACAGATAATCTGTACATCAACATAAGCATTAATTTTGTTCTACACACTTAACCTTTCAGAGAGACAATGGTGAAATTAGATACGTCTTTTTTTAGAAGTGGCATTTAAGTGTAATCCCTTAAGAAGACAGGATTTTAAATATATGCTTTTGAGTATTAAGTGTTTTTATTATATTTCTTTAAATAATAATGTATTAGAGAAAATAAGGAAAATTTTGAGGCAGTTTTAAGCTCACATGTCTTAGTGACAGGAAGGATGGTTATTAGGCTAAAATATAAATAGGTGGCCTTTTTTCATGTTCCTCACCAAGAAACAAGATGTTCATTGAATATACACGGATATTTTAGCTGAGTAAAGACAGGCTCTGACTCCTTCTGTGGGCAATTCTGAGACCTTTTAGTCTGCTAGAACTATCTGCTGTGAATGTCAGTATGTTAGGTATATATTCTATGTTATGCCAAGCATATTAAATTAGGTAAATGGAACACGATAGGAATTCTGAAAGGAACATATGGCACAGCTTCATTATATATATCCACGTCGCTAGGGCCCAGTGCATTGCTGCCTGATTTCCTGGCTGCCTAAGAGCAAATGACTGTAAGTTACTCCGCTTTAAGCACCTTCCATCACACAGGGGCATCTCATGACCCTCAGATAGCTCCTCAGCAGGTGCTGTGGCCCATACTGACCATCACCAGATGCACGATCATCTCTAAATGCGCATCAAGGCTGATCGTCTCCCCAGTGGTGATAAATCAGTTCAGCTTGGTATGGCACTGGCAAGGCAGCGCTAGAGCACAGAAAAGCCCCATTTCACCTGAAGCCTGAACCAAATGCGGGTCTATGTTAGCAGGCTGAGAGCTGCTCATGCCTTGGGGATGGGAGGAAAGTTTGCTGTCACCATGGAATGCTCCTGTCTGCAGCGAGACTTGGCCGCCCAAGGAGTGAGTCTGTGAGTCTGTGGCCACTCAGGTAATTTTACAGACATTTTTGTTTTGGGACAGACATGGAGGACAGTGCCTGGGTTCCCAAGAGAACACATTAAGGAAAAAGAGTGCTCCCATCTAGCTTGTCCCCCTCAGAGGCAGTCCCACCTGGGGCAGGGGGCAATGCCCATGCACAGCTCCTCCAGCAGCCCTTGTATGAGACCACTGCACCAGCCCTGGCTCCAGGACAGAAGCCAAGGTGTTCCGTGTGCTCCATGTGCATTTGAAAACTGCATGCAGCCCTGCTCTGCATGCATGAATATCTTCATCCTCTTTTCATTCTCCAAGAGTTATAGGTAGCTTTGATTACCCTCATACCACCCAGCAAAATCAATATCTAAGTACATTTCATAAAGAAATAAAGTAACAATTGTTTGGCTTGTAGACAGAGTCATGCTGTAA
Organism: Struthidea cinerea; assembly: GCA_013397865.1. Classification (NCBI taxonomy): domain Eukaryota; kingdom Metazoa; phylum Chordata; class Aves; order Passeriformes; family Corcoracidae; genus Struthidea; species Struthidea cinerea. Next base: position 86,982 of record VZTI01001624.1, on the reverse strand, counting down.
AGCACTTCTGCTCCAGCTCATCACCAAAGAACTGAGTATTTCATCAAGTAATGGGCAGCCAATTCCGACACAGGAGTGGGTGATTTTCTACAAATTACTCTGCCTCTAAGCCCAAGAATTTTATCTTGTTCCCTAAACCTCTGCCACTTTTCAAAACCTTGGGCTTTTGAAGGCATGGTAGCTGCTAAAGGGAAAGCAAGCTGCTCATGTGAATACTTTGTTTTCTGTTAAGGATTTCAGTCATTCCAATAGGCTTGGACCAAAGTTCATGACCCTGGTCCAAAAATTATAGGACCCTATGGCAAATAGTCCACTGACTTAACTCAGGCATGGATTCAATGGGAAAAATTCAGGAGCTATTCTTTATCTGGCTTGATATTATGTTTTGGTAAAGTGTCCATCTTTTCACCTATGGAAAAAATGCAAACATACCCAGACACACATTTTATAAGAAAAAAAATCCCTATATCTTTCTCAGTTTTGTACTTACCTAAATGTTTCTTGTGATCTGAGAATTAACTAAAACAAGACTCTACGAAAGCAAAGTCTATGTGGCACGTAATATTGGCAATTAGTATTTAATTAGGAGTGATATCTTCAAAGGTCAGAAGCTTAATAAAACAATGTTTTGTATTTATTTTTCAGATAAACTAACTGCTGGATTTGGATAATAAACACCTTTTTTGCAAAGCAAGCCAGCTGTGCATCCTTATCTTGCCTGTTCCAGAGGAAGAAAGTGCAAAGTGGATTAACAAACATAATGAACTTTTCAAAAGATATAAAGCAAAATCTGCTATTGATGTCAGTCTGCAATTCTTTGCTGATATTACCGGTCTGGGTGGGTCCACAGGGACTCTTTCTACTGCCAAATTGAAATGATAAAGAATAGAAAGTAGAAACATAGCCTTGTCCTGGGGGGTTTACTGACAACCCCACTACAGGGTGACAGTAGATGCTCCACATGCGTGACTCACTGTAGCTCAGTAACTCTCCATATGAAGCATTTGTATTATTCTCTTCCATATACCAACAACTGTATCAGTGAGCTTTCTATTTGACCAGCACCTAGGAAAAATATTTCCCAATCTATCAGTAGGGCACAAGTCCTACCCTAAAGTAAAGTAACTCCACTTGACAGCAAGAGTAAATGACTTTCTTTCACTCAATGGTGGTATCTTTTGGTAGGGAAATGGAGAAAGGAAATCTCAGTTAAAATACAAGCTATAATTAGGATAGTACATTTGAAATGATGAAGTGCTTCTTGCCTGGAGCTGTGTGGCTATATTAAGAATTGCAATGTGAGATATTTGTTTTCAAGTAGCTGTCAACATATCATTTGTTTTCTACACTTCTGGGATTAATACCTAATTATGGTGCACACAGAAATTAAAAAGACATTAGAATGCTTCACTACACCTCCCTCTCTCTCTGGCTAAAATCAGAGCTCGCAGACACTGCTTCACCCTGCTCCTGCATGTTGGCTTCAGCAGGTCCGTGTGCCTTACAGCCACCGCAGGGAGTGCCTCTACTCAAAGGCAAGCTTGTGACCAGGGTACCTGCTGCTGTTCCCCACATCACACTCTCCAGACCTCTGCTACAGCTTGCTGCTGCGGGGCATGGCTGCCACCTCTGGAAGGTTTCAAGATGTTTCTCACTAACTAATCAGGGTACCTTGTTTTGGGATAATCCATCACCAAAAGATTAAGTGTTTCCTTTCCAGAGCAGTTTTTACACCCCACTCTCTTGAAGACCATTGAACAACACCGACCTAGTAGTAGCTGTCATCACTAATACCTATTCTATTTTTTTTACAGTCCTGGGGCAACAGTACCAGGAGAAGTCACACCATGGGCAACAGACCCATGTGTGGTAAGAGAGAAGTTAACTTTTTAGAAGTAGCATGTAGAAAGTAAAGGCAGCCCTGCCCAGATGTGCAGTGACATTTCAAAGGGGAATCACATTAAATGTTTAGCTCTGCAATGAATTATTAATCAATCTGCATTTGCTGTCAATATGTAGCAGTGGTATTCACCTCTCTCAGAAGAGTTACTCTGTTTTTGTCATGTACTGGTGAGCAGTTTCACGGCTCCTCTCTCTGTGGGTTGTTATGCCTGCTCATACTGTCAGTATCAAAGAATGTGAATTATAGGGCAGCTTTCTGGGCCAGCCTGACTCTCAAGGAGGATCTGAAAGATATTTTAGCTAATGGAGCCAGATTGCCGAAGCATACCTTTCCAGGAGCTGATTTTGTGTGACCTGTGACTTGCAGTGTAGCTATGCTTAACTTGCAGCTATCAAACCAGCAATCAGAGACCTAACAGATGACTAGATAGAAACTGCTGAAAAATGATAGCTGTCAGCAAGTAATACAAGCTGAAAACTTGTTTTTAAGCAATGTTGATATGAAAACTTAGGCTATATTGGTATAGAAATTCCCAATATGTATATCAGCAGATTGTTGATACTCAGCTTTTCATTAACTTCTGTTCCAGGTAATAGACATGGTTTCGTTTCCAGCTTATCCAATATTAGGAAGATTTAGGTCTAATTAAATGTTTATTAAGCCTTGCACTTCTCCATTCTTCCTCCCTTTCCATTTTTTACTCCTACAAGACATTGATCTTCCTGGTGGAAGCCATTGTGTTCACCGGTATACTGTCACTCCATACCTGGATATTTCAGGACTGTTTTTTTGAAAAAAGTCAAATGCTTTTTACAAAAGATTCAGCAACCTGTTTCATATGCAGCTTCCTTTGGGAGACACAGTAAAACTCCTGTGAATGCAGCACTCAGTGCTGGGTGTTTCACTGGCCTACATAATTAGGAAACATTGCTACCGGAACCTCTTTCAGACAGATGATTTCAACAGTCAAGAAGTAAATGTACTTAGAAGCACAGCCTGCTGTTCCTTTTTCATTGCTTCTCAGACAGCAGGACCATTCAGAGCTGCCTCAGCACAACTACAAAATGTTCTGAGCTGCTTGAAGGCATTTCAGTCAATCCGAACGTTTATTTCCTTTCATGGCAATGCAGAGTGAAGGTGCTGACAGACCCTAAATGTCTTGCTCAAGCTATACAGCAATTCACAACCCAGCTTCTGGGGCAGGTGGTTTTAAGCTGCCCAGTGTTTTAAGTAGCACAGGTACTACTCCCTCACGTTGATACTTTAACCAGCTACGACACTGTGGATGGGGAGAGATCTCAGGTACAGTGGTAAACTGGAGATCTCTGTTTTTCTCCTTTACATCGTGGGCTCAAAGAGAGGCCAGGGTACCTGACACCTGATCACTGTAGACCACTGAACATATAAGATGAGCAAATAAGAAAAGTGATTGATAACTTTTCTGCACACCTTGGACAGCATTTCTGACAGCAGCTAAACTGGAAAGGTGACAGCCTTGGAGTCTGCCTGCCAGCCTAACTGCCCTGACTACCAGCAGAGCTTCAGGACACCATGAAATGATGTGATCCTCCCAACAAGAAGGAAACATTTTCCATATTAGCACTATTTTTTTTCCTGCCTACTTACCTCTAGCTTTGCATCTGTTTACCTCTCACCAATCTCCTTACTAATCCAATTTTCTGAATCACCACCAGTATCTACAGCCACCTTTGTTTTCTTAATGGGTTAAAAAAGGAAAAAGAAACACTCCTATGTTGCTCAGGTTTAATTGTATAAAAAAAGATCCCCCACTCCAAAAAGCAAGTGAGGCTGAAAAATATCCTGAAGACCCTTTTAGTGCCTAAGAGGCATGCATTGTGGCAACTGTTTACTGTCTCCTGAGCAATGGAATCTGTGATAAGCAATTTGTTTTGTAGGGAAACAATGTCAGCTCAAGTAGCTGAAGGATATAGTAATGACTTTCCCACATTGTCAGCTATGTCAGTTCCCTTTTATCTCTTGGCTTCTTAGTACACTCCTGTATCAAAAATTAGTACAAGTTAAACAGAAAATGGCCACAAAGATGTTAAGTATGCTCCTGCAATGCTTCGAGGATGTAGCTGTTGACTTTACCAGTATAAAAATTAGAATCTGGTAGAAACCTATGCTTTTTTTGCACATAATAAGAGAGCTGGCTTTTGGATGATAGGCCCCATTGCATTATTATTCCTAAGGCCTGAGGATGTTTCTTTTTTGGGACCTGACAGAACTTGAGGTTTCTTAAGGAGACTTTGGATTATAGGCACAGCATGGGCTCTGTCTTGTGAGCCTTGTCTAATGAAAAAAGTCAAGGAATTCTCAGCTGTTGTCTGATCTCAGTTCAGGACTAAACCTCCAAAAATCTCCATAACACTGAGAGATTCCACAGCTTTGTTTGATTTGTGGATCAACTGCCTGTGGAGAAGGGGCATCTAAAAATAGCTGAATGGTGAAGGGACATGCAGGGGAGCTTTAGCAATGGAGGAGCAACCTGAGGGAGGCAAGAAGAAAATTGGACTGCCTTCTGAAATGTTGCTGCTGCTGACAAAGTACCCACTTATTCTTAGCATCCTACAATTCAGCACAAAAGGGCTGAATTTAGAGGGAAGCAACAGATTTCTCATATCAGTATATCTTATACACTCAGCTATGCTAAATTAAAGCCACTAAATGAACAATATTGAGACTTCTCTGAGCAGTGGCTCATGGCCTTGGGCATGTACACTCTGAGAATTGAGATAAACTAGCCTTGGCAGTCCAAGAGGACCAGAGCATGACAAACTGAAAGTGAGCACAGGCTGATACAACTCCTGGGGTATCAGGATCTACACAGCACTTACAAGCCTAGTCAGGGAAACGTGCACAAGTGTGAGAGCTCGCATGGCTGGAGCTAGAGGCTGGCTGATCTGGGGATGGTTTTGGTCCCAAGGTAGGCAGGTGTGCCTACCAGCTGCTGTCTCCCATCTGGTGACTATGGTGCCACCCTCTTCACTGCAGCATGTGTCACCAGAGCCACCCAGCTCCTGCCCTGCTCCCTTCCAGGACATGGGACTCTGGTGGGTTTGGTTTACCATGGCTTTCCTTTTGTCTCACCTAGCCCAGGCAGTCCATGCTGAAAGCAACTCTGCAGGGCTCTAGAAAAGCCCTCTGCCTTCACACAGAGAACGGAGGACATGAAGCAAGGCAACCTACTTTGCTGAGCAGCTCTTAGCATCACTACACCATGGGACCATGCAAAAGGACCCCACAAGGGAGGCAAAGGAGCCCACTGAATAAATGTCTTTAATGACGATTAAGCATCTTTCTTGGCACGCATGTCAGCATATGCAGAATTTTTCCCTGGGCAGGGCTCAATGGACTTTGAGAAGATGCCTAGTGGCTCTCCCCATTTGAGAGACAGGGAAAATGAGGCAGACACACATTGCCAAGAGCCCCCCCCTGTGCAAGCCAAAGGCAGAGCCAGACCTATGAACCAGGCTCTGTCAAACAATTTCCTTTTCCATGAAGCATCACTGCTTTCTGGTAGGGTCTTCACCTGCATCTTCCAGGTTTTATGTATGTACCTTGACCAACAGCTTCCAAAGTTTTCCTTCTATTACAATGATCCTCTGAGCAGGGAAATTTCCTTCCAGGTGACGTCTGGCTTGACTCCACTTCTCTTCCTGGATGGGGTTGCTATGACAGCTGCTCCTGGTTTGGCAAATCCTCATCCTGCCAGTCCTCTGCAAACACAACTCTTGCATATCATGTATTCCCTGGGAAATCAAAATATGCTCCTGTTTTTAGTCTTTTAATCTTCTCATGTATGTGTCTCCTTTTGTTTGGAATCAGTGATGTTAAAGCAGACTTGTGCTGCCAATATTTTAACAGCAGGTTTCAGAAAAAATATCCCCACCTCAGCCAATGACGGATTTGGAGTACTGTATTGCTTAGGTTGCTGGGAAGAGAGGCTGGGGAATATACTTTCATGGTTTGCCTTTGAAACAAAAACTCTTTCACATAAAAATCAGGAAGTCAACTTAACTTAAAAAATAAATACAGCTTAAGTGCATTACCATAAACCTTCCTTCTAAGAAATCTGCTGGGCATTTTTCTGATTCTGTGAACTGGAGTTTTGGATGGACTGGCAGAATGCCTCTGTGTGCAGGAGCAGTCACTCAAAGGTGTTAAGAAAAGTTACTTTAGCAAATGTTAGTGCTCACAGGGATATATATTCTTCCACTGTCCCTTGTTGCCATATGAAGCACACAAACACACATAACCCATGGGCATTATCTTTGTTTAAATTCTTGTCAGCTCTGGTCTGCACATCTCCACACTGTTAAATGAATTAAACTCAGATTTCCCTTGCCCCCTGACTTATCTACATTGATTTGCATGTTAATAACTGTCCTCCCCTCAGTCAGTTTGTTCTACCCTTTTCTTGATTTGCTCTCCAGAGTAATTTTGATTGAGTTCCTTGCCCTCAGCTCAGTGTATGGGGAAGAAACTGAAGCAAGGTGATGCAGGGGAGCAGGTGACTCTGGTGACTGTTTGTTTCCACCACCATTGTCATTTCACTGGTCAAAGCCACGATGAGCAAGCTGACTATCTTGGATGCTTTGGATGGCTCACAGGGATGGATACTGTTCTACCCATCTTCTCTTCCCAGAACCCTGGTTTTCCATATCTGACTCAGGTGCATTCTACATGCATTTATGTTTTGCTCATCCCCGAACCCCCATGGCTCCCCCAGTTCTGTAACTCTTCCCTCCCCATTCTCAACAAAGGTTAGCTTTTAACTTCGATCTCAGCCTATCCTGACTGAGGAGGCCAGCTGAGAGAATGACCAAGTGCAGAAATAGCCATTCGCCCACATCTATGCCTTCCAGAAGCTGTAAGACAAAACTGGCTCCTCTGAACCAACAGCTTTGTCCTGCAAGCAACCAGTCAGCTGTGCAAGGATCATTCTGCCTATCTGCTGGCAACTTGTGTGGATAGTCTGAGTCTGAGCAGAACTCCTCATGGGAGGAAGCTTTCCAGTGCCAAAGCAGAGAAGGCTGGCTGTGTGCCACAGCCCCCAGCGAGTTCTGTGAAAAACATGCAGCTACTGGTCCACTGAATCTGGTCCCTTGTGTCTTTGCACATTGCTTCATTGGCTTGGGGCACGCTTTCAGAGCGTGTTTGGGGCAGGAGGGAAGCTGCTGCCATTGTTGTACAGTTTCACTTGAGTTTTCTCAGCTTCCTGGTTGACTGCCAAGAACTGTGAGGCTTAATTTCCCACTTTGAGTTTCTCTCCCCCTCAGGATCTTCCCATCTGCTGCATTTCATGTTGCCCAGGTAAAGCTAGGCTTGCCAACCCTCCCCTTCCAAAAATACTGCAGAGTTTGTTTTGGTTCCTCCAGATTGTGCTGGCTTTGACTCTGTGTACTGTGACTACTGACTCATGGTCCTGCTGGTCACCTCTATCTGATTCCAAAGTTTGCGTTATCTTCTGCTCTTTGCAGCTCTGTGCAGACACATTTGCCTCATAAAACTTAGCAGTCTGTTAATGTGGCCACTGTAGAGATCAGCATTTATATTTAGTAACATCACTCACTGGTGCAGGATTTTTTCAGTAAAGGAAGTCTAAAAAAAAAGATCATCAGTTGTTCCCATGTTTTTTCTCTTCATAGACCACAGAGAAAATAGTCCACTGAGATTTCATAAGCAAGCAAACTGAACTATATGTTTGGGGTTTTTTAATTTTTATTTTGCATACATTTCCCAGGATCTCAGATTAAAAAATGTCTGAAATGTATTCCAATATGTTATTTGCTGAGTGCTTTTAAGCAAGCCTAGAATTGTGCACAGTGGAACTGAGAACCTGAACGCAAGACAGAGTGGATTTATCTTTATCCTGAATCCTCCTTGTAGGATGTAAAAGAAAACCAAGTCTCATTTATGGCATTGTCTTCCTGTCTTCCCGGGAGTCCTTGCACTTATAAAAGGCCAGGTTAGCTGATAGGACCTCAGTGGATCAGCTGCATCTGACCAGCTTAAAGCAGAGACCCCTTGACAAGCCTCATGTTATAGCTACAACTCAGTGATGTCCCAGTTTAGGACAAGCACAGCTCTCACTTCAAAGCTTGTTCACTCCACCGGTGGGCAGCAGGAACCAAATCTGTGAGCCCAGCAGCTGGGATGGTGCTGTGGTTTTACCAAGTGCCACCAGCTGCTCGCTCACTCAACTGCCCCCACCCTGGTGGGATTGGGAGGAGAATTGGAAAAAGGTAAAACCCAAGTTCTTATCTTGAGATAAGAACAGTTTAGTAATTGAAATAAAGTATAATAATAATGATGTTGATGATGAAAAGGAGAGAGAGAAAGAGAAAGGAATAAACCTCAAAAGACAAGTAATGTACAGTCAAATTGGTTACCACCCGCTTACAAATTCCCAGTCAGGTCCTGAGCAGCAATCAGTCCTTTCCAGACAGCTCCCCAGTTTATACACTGGGCATGACATTCTATGGTATGGAACATCCCTTTGGCGAGTTTGGGTCACCTGTCCTGGCCATGCTCCCTCCCAGCCTCTCGTGCACCTGCCCATGGCAGAGCGTGAGCCACTGAGATGTCCTTGGCTTAGGGTGAGCACTGCTCAGCAACAACCAAAACATCAGCGTGTGACCAACATTATTCTCATACTAAACCCAAAACTCAGCACTGTACCAGCTACTTAGAAGAGAATTTACTCTATTCCTGCCAACACCAGTACAGATGGATGGGATGACAACTTGCTTCATGTGCACAGCACCCGTGGGAAACCTTGCAGATCCCTTATCTGTTTCTGAGGATCAGAGGCCTTCAAATAAAACAAAACCCAAGATTAAAACCCCTTCCCTTGGAAGATTTCCAGACCCCATTCTGCCCTCCCATTCCTCTTTTACCTTCAAGCTGGCCTTATTGCATACATTCATTATTCATTCTCTCTGTCCCAGTTGTGCATGCAGCTCGTGAGGCTTAGCAGCCACCTGGGCCAGACCTGGCCCACTGCTCCCACTGCCTGCTCCATGTTCTCTGCACCATGCCCACATCCCAGTGCTGGCTCTGCACGGGGTGGGGTGGCTGCCACATGCTGTCATCCTCCTCTCCTTGCTGGGTGCTCCTGGGGTACCCACCCATCGATTGTACCAAAGCACAGATTGAACACGGCAGGCGCCAGAGCTTTTGGTAATTGTACCCCAAGGCTACGAAATTCTCTGACAGCAAATCACACTGCCAAACACAGGCTGCAGCATTTCCCCCTGCTGAAGCGTGTCGGGCAGCACAGTTGGCGTTCGTGCCCTTTCAATCTGACAGCACCCTGCCAGCCCAGGAGGGGCAAAGCTGTTTTATGAAGACGTCTGCTGCCTTTTCAGCTGCCAGCAAATACAAGGATTGGGATTCTTTGCCCTTCCCTTCATTCACTGTCAACTCTTTCTTGTATCAGATTTTTGGTCAGAATTTACTGCAATTCAGGTGTCACTGGCAGCTATATCCCATGTCTGGTTTACCCAGGTTTCAAACAGAGCAAAACTTTATTGCTGAACATTATAGGCTTGTTTGTCCCATGTGAACATGGGGAAAAAAAGAGAGAGTAAGAGACAGGGCCATGGAGTTCTGGCTCCAGGTGGCTGGCTCCCCAGGGAAGATAAGTCTTTCTGATCAACCCTTAGCTGATATGTTTAATTATCCTTGCTTCATCATTGTTGATCATGTTTCTTTGCCTCTGGGTCTTGTAAGGATCATAGCCAACATACCATCTTTGTGAAGAGTGAACACCATGCCTGTGGTGTCACCCAGATTGCCAGAAATGGATTCACGGTCATTTTCCTGAATATTTTCTGTATCGCTAGTTAATGTGAACCCTCCCAGGTCAGCAGAATTTCATCATCAGACTGGACATCATGGTGTTTCTTCCCTGTCAGAAACTGCCTGGACATCCAGGGCAGAAAAACGATGCAAGAGGCCCAATGATGAGAAGGAAACACAGAGGTGAGCTGAGGACCTGAAAAGAGCCTGGGGATGTAACTGTGAACACTGAGCTTTTGGTGTCTGATCTGTGGATGGTGTCCAAGGGACTGAAAAATAAACATCTTTAACAATGGCTGGAGTAGGGACTGTCATTCCTTATGTCTTTTTTATTAGGACACAGGCAATATTTCAAACAACAGCAGCATTGCCAAGGTCTCACAGAGAAACCAGAAGGACGTGATACTGTTGTCTGTCAAACTTTTCCAGGATACCAGCTGAACACTGGACTACGCTCTAAGTATTTTCTCTGCTTTTGTTGAGGAATACACGTGTGTGTCCAACATGAATTTGCTGAAGCTGTGTTAAGAGCAACTTTTTAAAAAACTCAGATGGACAATTCTTGTCACTTCTCCACATTTTTTTTTTTCTTCTCTGTTCCTGGTTACCCAAGAAAGCAGCAACAACTCCTTTAGTGGCCATGCTTGTGTTTGTGCTGGAAGAGGACCAGGGGCTCTCCACCGTGCTTTGGAGTACGGTGACACCGGGTTTGTGTGGCTGTGGCAGGGCATGTCCTGTCTCCATGGAGTCTCTGCAGCTGCAGGTGGGATTCACCTCCAGGGCAGATTGATCTCCCACCTTACCAAGTCACCAAGGGTCTCTCAATCTGTCTCAAGGTTTCCTGGCAGCCTTTGATGCATACCAAAAGGAGGGAAATCTGGATGTAGCAGGTAAGAGTAGAAAGGAGGCATTTGTATCAGCTTGGAAATAAAACAGACACAAATTCTCATTCAGAAACATCATACAGGCAGTAGATTCATTTGACACCCTTAGGAGTTAAACAAAAGCTGCAAATATTTGGACTCGTGGCAGTAGGTAAACCCAGAGATTCTGGACTTCAGGGATGGGTAGGCTGGCAAAGTGCCTGCAGTTTTAATCTTACTTCACTCTGTCTGCATGGTTAGGGATCAATCTCCATACTATGGCTTTTCCACCCAGGAACAGGAAATGTTATTCACCTGTGTCAGAGAGGTGTTCATGAGGATTAACAGGGATTTTGGGATTTTATATAACAGATTCACAGAATATTCCAAGTTGGAAGGGACCCACAAAGATCATCAAGTCCAACTCTTAAATAAATGGCCCGTAGAGGGATTGAACCCCCGACCCTGGTGTTGTTAGCACCACGGTCTGATCAGTTGAGCTCATAGACCTAGAGGCAAGGGTTTTATGTGACCTAAGGCTGAGCACGAAATAGAGCTGGCCTTGCTATATGCTCCCATTTGAAATATCGGCATCAGAGCCATGATGTTTTGGAACCAAGCTTCTCTTTTTCCCGTCCATGTTTTTCTTGCCATGAAGACTGAGGGGCTGTAACACTGCCATGGCCCTGACCTATCCCTGAACAAGGGGAGTTTGGTTTTCTGTAACCTCCCACTGAAGAACGCATAACTCTCAGTGCATTGGCATCAAAGGTTTGGCAGCAAGTAAAGAGCCAAGTGGCTTGGTTGGCTTAGTTCTACTTTGGTCTGACCTGGCTCCCACGGAGAGAAAGAGATTCATGGAAGAAGTTCTCTACCTTAACACTTTTGGGTGAATAATTAGCACTGAAGTGGCTGCCTGTGCCACAGTGTCTGGGAGCATCATCCCTTCCACAAAGCTCTCCAAGCTGTTTCTTGACGCCAGCCTGCGCAGCAAGGACAGGCGCATTTCTCCCTTTCCCCTGCTCCAGTGCATTTTTGCTACCACAATCCCTTCAAACCAGTGACATGGCACACACTGACTTGATGTGGCAGCAGCCCACTGAAAGACATATATTGATGAAAAGGAATTTCATAGCTAATAAAACAAGATGTTAAGCCCTTGAGAAGACCCTGCTCTGACTGAAATCCCAGGCTCCAATGCAGAATCACAGAATGGTTTGGATTGGAAGGGACCTTAAACATCATCCAGTTCCAACCCCCCTGCCGTGGGCAGGGACACCTTCCACTAGACCAGGTTGCTCAAAACCCCATTTAGCCTGGCCTTGGAACACTTGCAGGGATGGGGAATAAATTGCTTCTCTGGGCAACCTGTGCCAGTGTCTCACTACTTCCAGAGTGAATAATTTCTTCCTAATATCTAATCTGAAGCTACCCTCTTTCAGTTTAAAGACGTTCCCCTGTGCCCTATCACTACATGTCCTTGTAAATATCTTGGGGTGTGTTCAGATGGGCAGAGAAGATCCCTATTTCTCCGCCTTTGTACAAGTGTACAATAAACACAGCTCTTTAAGGACTGAAAGACCTCAGAAGAAAGTGCTACCTGTCAGGCTGTCCCAGCTGGCCCCTGTGCCACCACAGAGATGTGCCATGGGAGCAGGAGGCTTGCTCACACTTTATTCCTAAACATCCTCCATAGTCCTTTGAGAAAGCATTCAACATGAAGAGCCTTTCCCTCCATGCAAGCTCTAATGTATTGCAGTGACAGTAATCTATTATGTAGATTTTATGGATCATTTATACAAATTACAGTGAAACCTCAGCCTTGACTGTGGTTTAAAATAGACTCTGAAATAACAACACAGCAGTAACAGCAATAAAAACAACAGCAGCAATAATAATGAATAGATAAAAAATTATCCGTTTAGGTTCCTCCTCTCTACAAATATTGGATAATAAAGAGGATTTTTTGGCCTGCAAATTATTTAATATAGCTTTGTCTTTATTCTTTATGGTTTCAAATATATTAGTAATGTTCACAGAGCATTTTAAGACACGGAAAAAGCACATTTTCTTCTGAGCCATCAGATTACTCTTGTATGAAAAGAGATATTTAGATTTGTGTTTTTCGGTTCGTTGAAACACATCATTCTGCAGAGGAAAATGTCTTTTTTCAATAATGCAGTGTATTAGAGGTCCCTTAGAAGGAAATTCTTGGCACAGAAGTTTCACTGGCAATGTAATAAATCTATGGAAGTGCATATCCATATTGTAGTGACTATAGTTAGGACTCCTCCCTCAAAACAAAACCCTGAATCTTGTTTATCCAACTGCTTTAGCCAGTGCTGCTAAAAAACTTTTACAAATGACTTTATGTGCAAAGTATTCTTCCTGTATCACCTGAAAGCAGTCATCTACATTTTTTCTGCCTTTGTCCAGTGAAGCTTTTAAAAAAAATTATTCAGTTTACACCAGGCTTGTTTCTCCTTTGCTTTCTGACTTTCATGATGCACTTTTCTGAAACGGCAGGCAAATCCTCACAGCACAAGTCACAGCATTCTGTGAATAGTCATGAGTGAACTCCCTCCCAAATCTAAGCAACTGGACCATTCAGAGGACTTGAAAAATGTAATGCCTCGGCCTCTCCTCCAACTGTTATCACCTTTTCCATGCTTATGGGTGACATGTGGCAAGAGGCACAGATGGATGGTTTCCTGCCTCCCCTCTAACAGAAATATTCCATAAATTTCTTTTGAGTATTACTTTTCCCACTTCACAAAAATATTTTAGAATAATTCGTAATTGGAACTAAAATAAGAATATAAAACACCATTTTTACCCAAAGATGTCAAAAATTGGAGGCATCACTGACTGCATATGCACATTTTCTGTTCCTCTTTTTATTTATTTTTTTTTTGGCGTGGTTTTTTTGTCGTTTGTTTTGGCTTTTTGGGGGTTTGGGATTTTTTTTTTTTTTTTGTTAAATCAGCTGGGTATTTATTAGCTCAGCAAAACTATCCTAGTGCTTTGAAACTCCTAAATGTTTTAAAGATATTCCTCCCATTCAAAGAACTGACATGTTTGTTTGAATTGTTACCAAGCAAAGATGGATGGGTTCATTAGGAAAAGCCCACAAGTATTTGGATGCGGGAGGTCAGGTTGGAAAGGGTGGATGCCTTCACTTAGAGGCAGGACCCTGAAACATGGCAATCCAAAATTGGTGGCAAAGCAAGGCTGTGAAACAAGGGCACACACCAGGGGTAGACACTGCCACAAAAACTTGGTTGCCATGGCATGTAGAGTAAATATTACTGGGAGTTTCTGACGGCATGTCTGCAGCTCCTCTGCCTTTTGTTGCTTGACGTGCTTGCTTATAGCTAAAACACAATAGAGACAACGGGTTGGAGTATCCAACTTGATTAATAACCTCTTTTCTCTGCAAAACTATTGTTGGTCACATTCACAAACTAATCTTTAATATAGCTGAATGCTGCAGAAGGATATAATAATTTCTAACTGCAACTGCTCGTAGGTAAACTGAGCTACCAGTGCAAAGTCCTCAGCACTGCAGCCACTTCTGCAAATTACAGGCTTTTGATTCATACAGTTAAAGCCACATGCCTCTAATAGTAGGAATCATGTCATTTAATAGTGAGTGTCTGAGTGATAGATGCTTACACTTTAGATAACCTTCTTTGATGTGAGTGAAGAGAAGTAGGTTTTTAAGGGCTTGATCCTAATTTATCTCCTTACCTTAGGCTGAAATTAAATGATTCCTGATCTATACTCCTTGGGAGTGCACGCTTCTAAAAGAGCTTGATGGTGTTTATCAGACTAACTCTGTACCTGGTCACAGAGTTTCCATTTGTACACATAAAAAAACCTAGGCCAGTGTCCCCCGGTGCTGACATGTGCTTGTCTGTACCCTTTTCCAGCAGGCTCCTTGGCATGGTTTTCATTTATGACAACCCACACTCTCTCAGTCTTTGCCCAGGCACAGCCCTGTGATTGACTTGTTCATACGGATATTGTCATAGGGAGGGCTGAAACAGGGATGAGAGGCTCAGTGAAGCAAAGAGAGAGTACCTGCATGGACATGAGCATACCAGGCTACTCGGACTTGGGATCTATGTGTACTTCACTTATGGGCCTAGGGCAAGCTTTCTGTGTGCTTGGATTTCTTGAAAAATTGTAACAGCCCTGCCTGTGATTGGGTTTGGTATGCTGAGCTCCATTTCCCTCTGTGGGGGTCTTTGAGACTGTGGCATGTGCTCATCCAAGAAAAAATGATGACCTGCCATCCTTTCCTTAACTCCCCGTCCCCTGAGCGATGTGGGGCGCAGGTGATGCCCAGGGGCATCCTGCAGCTGTGCTGAGTGTTTGTGGCATCCCAGTGGTTCTGACCATCGCCCTCCCTTGGTCAGGCTCTAACCCTGGCTTTGACAAGGAAACAATTCGGTGCCTTCAGCAGGCGGCATCCGATGCTTGAAGCAGGCAAACAGGCACTGGCTGGCTCCATGTGTCTCACTGCAGTTGTCTCTCAAGGACCACCATCAGCTTCAGTTCTGAAGGATGACCCTCAATACACCTTACAAATGTTGAGGTGCTGTTAATTTGGACTGCTCTGGCTGCTCCTGCTGTCCGAGAACACTGGATACTCTCAGGACTCTTGGCTTCAGCAAATTCCCTGGGCTGTCTATTCTAAGATGTGCAAAGGAGCACATTTGAGTTTCTCACTATTTTCCTTGACTGCCTTGTCTTTGCATCATGAGGCAGGAGGAATAGAAGGTCTGGCACTGTGTTACTCATTGTATTATACCTCTTTTATCCAGTGCTGAGACACCAATTTGGGTTTTATTCCAGCTCCTGTTCTTTTGTCATCTCCTTCTTCTGGAGTACCTGATAATGGCTATCAGGCAGGAGAGACAGGGAACCACTCACTCGGTTGAAATTGAGGCAATTATCATTCTGGTTGCCTTCAATCTCCTCCTTTTAATTAGTTGCTCCTTCCTAACCACTAGATACATGGACTCTATACAGGCTTGTGCCTTCACTTATACTTAATTAATCTCTATTAATATTTACTCTTTGCTCTTAGAAGGTGTTTGCCCTTTGAACACTACCTTGGGTGTCACACTTTCATTTATGCTGCTGTTTGCTGGTTTGATTGGAATTAGGGTTGTACATATTCAAGGAGTTTTGTTGGGCTGGCGTTGAGCAGCTGCAGCCCTCATGCAGAAAGCACTGTGCATCTGCCAGCATGAAAAGTGATACGTACAACGAAGTGTGGCAAAGATTGCAATTAAATACTCTGATTAAGGTTTGATGTTGCAAGAACATGCTCCTCCATAGACATTGCAAAGTCCTTTTTCTCCTTGCTTTTGTGCGTAAGCTAAAAGCGCATTCCTGATGATGACAGGAGTCACTAAGGAGCACAAATCTGGTGTTCCCTTCTCAAGCTATGCATACTCCTAACAACTCCCATGCTACAGCAAGAGATTTCTCATCCACTGCTTGGCAGCACACGATTTGCACTGCCATGGTTTAGCTAATTAGCTGTCAACATATTCAGAGTCCATATCTGCAGCTTTATTACCAGAATGAAAGCCACATGAATCTTCTTTTTTTTCTGGTGGGTTTTGTAATTTTTCTTCTAATATAAGGCCTTCGGACCTTTCAGATTTTCTATTCGTATCATAATTTCCACAGCTCTATGTCAGTGATTATTGCTTGATGTCTGTAAAGTTCGAATGTATACCACCTGCCTCCATTAGTCATCACTGTTTCTCAGTCAAAATTCATTGGTGCTAAGTGATTATTGCCAAAGTAAATAGAAAATGTGACTAGAGAAGTAGAACACACTGTAGTATTTATTTGTTGGTTTTGTCTTTTTTGGAGATTACTCTGTCAGCAGTCATGCTGAGGGAGGGCATTTTGTTCTTTTCTTCTTTTGTTTTGCAGGCTTACCAGTCCTGCTGTTATAAAGGATTTTAATGCAAACATTTACATTTCAGCTAGTTATGGCTATTTTCAATCGTTTTCAAGCTTGTGCACACAATGAACTGCTTGGCAGACAGACTGTACAATAAGCTTCTTTCCAACAAGTGCTTTACACTTGTATATATTTAGGAGAATACTGCTCCTTGCTGTCTTATCTGCGCCAGAGAACCACGTGAAAACCTGTATCCTGGTCCATTCCCCAATGCTTCTGTCCTCTGAGATTACTCCAGATATGGGGCTTGAGCTTATTCTGTGTCAAGATAGAAGGGAAATGTGTGCCATCCTGAAGTTCATGGCAAAGTTCCTGTTGATGTCAAGGAGGCCAGGTTTTCATTCAGAGAGATTTGGCACCAGCTTCACCGGGGAAGTGTCAATATGGACTGCACTGATAACATTATTATTTTGTCAGTGCCAAAGCATACACCCACTCTATGTCCAAACAGGAGAGGAACCCAGATGGTGTCATGTCACACTGCCATCCAGATCCATTTCAAAAGAGTTTTAGTGCCAGCTCTGATCAATGTATTTAAAATGTTTTACTCTAAATTACTATAATGCTCCAGTAGACAGATCCTAGGATAGATGGCACACTTAACAGGATATGCATAATAATTATTCTCAGCTGAAACAACTGGCCAAGGGCTCTGTGGGAGATCTTCCTTCCTTCCTTCCTTCCTTCCTTCCTTCCTTCCTTCCTTCCTTCCTTCCTTCCTTCCTTCCTTCCTTCCTATCAGAAGCTACAGGCTGAGTAATTCTAGGGCTGCAGAGGCACAGGATTGACTTTCTTCCCCTGTCCTTGTTGCCTCTGGGGGAAAATGGATATCGACCTGAGCAGAAGGAGAATTCTGGAGAGCTTTTAGACCAGAGTTGCTTTTACTTCACTGCTTAATGAAACTTAAAAAGCAATTACAATTAAATTACAATTGATTAGAGTTGAGCATGAGATTCTAAAACATACAAATAAACAACCTTTCTCTTAAAATCTGTAGTCCCTAATGAAATCTAGCTGTATCTTCTTTCAATCTTAAGTAATTTCATAATAAAATAGAAGAAAACACAGAAAACATCCTGGAGTTTCATTTTAGCTTGTATAACTGACCATGATGAACTTCATAGACCAGATCCTGCTTTAACTGAATCCAGGGCAAATCCAAAGCAATTCCATTTATTCGGATAGATTTATTTAGAAAAGCACTGCCTGACCTTCCAGCATCAGTGTTTAAACTGTGTGCAGTCAAAGCAAATTCAAACTCCCCCTGCAAGATACGGTGTTACTGGAAATTTTTCACATCTTTTTTTGCCTGTGCAAAATAGACCACTGTGTTCCCAACACTTAATAATCTTGGGGTTTTTTAAAAATGCTCTGCACATAATTAAATATTTAATCACTTTTTGAAAGTAAACCATAATATATACTGTCAAGACTTGGTGTGCGCTATGGATGTTCATATTTATATACTAAATCTATTATATCTATTTTGCTTTCACTACTCTTAAAACCATTCTCAGCATCTTTTTGTAGCATAAAGGGCTGGGAGAGGTGGAGAGTCCCCTGTTGGCAAAAGTAATGCACCTTTCATCCTTGGATCCTGGCCAAGGGCTATGTAGCCTTGTGATTAATATGTTAGCTGCATATTTACAAGGTAGAAAATTCCCCTTCTGCTGAGCTTGTACTCTTACTGATATTAGTATTTTCCATCTCTTGCTGTTGATCATGGTTTTCCATTTTTTCCTGTAACAAAAATAAGACAAAAAATGCTCAGACGTATCTCCACATATTTAATACACCCAAATTATTGTAAATAGAAAGATGGGTCTGACTTTATCACATTACTGAAACACAGGAGTCCTGTTATACACAAGAGAGGCATCTCACTTACAGCTTTGAAGTATGATTTTCAGAAACATGCAACAATTTTTTCATGTTTCATCTCTCAGGTTTTTACTAATGAGCAAAAACTCGGTAAAATTTCCTCTCCTGTAAAATCAAACATTCAACATTACAGAAATGAGGGAACCAAAAATATTATTGTGTATACCTGGCCTGATTCCCTGTAGGCCTGCTTTTTTTGTCAGCAACACACTCTCAGGTCTGCAGCTGAGCATGTAGCACCATGTAATTTTTACCAGTAGCCCCAGTAACCACCAGACCCTGACCCAGTTTGGTTCAACAACAGCTCTTTCCTAACAGTGTTTCATCCGTTACATTTCAGCCAGCCAAGTACTTACTTTCCTAACTTGGCTTCTTGTTTTCATATGTAAAATGTTTTGGATTGGGTATGTATTTGCTGGCATCTCTGTAGGAGGTGGTAAATCGTTGACACTAAATACCAAGACAATTATTTTTGCTTATGGAAAACTGTCTGATGTCTGTTGCAGCAAGGCAGCAATATTTTTCTGTAGGAGTATTGTCACTTTTAATAAGCACCCTAGTGGTTTATTTTGCAGTGTGACATCTGTCTCTTTTCTTCCTTCCATTGAGTTTATGTAACGTATGCACAGAGTGTTTGATTATTCTTTTTCTTGCTTGTTTTTTACCTCTACCTTTCTGAAAATTTACTCATTTATGAAAGGGAGCTCTTCAGCGTCTCACTTTTTATTGGTTGTTATTTACACTTTTTTCCCCCATGTCTTCCGTTATAATTCAGGAGGGGAAAGCATATTGAAAGCCTGTAAGTATATTTGCTGTCTATCAGCATTTTCAAACCCCAGATCTGGATCACTGTATAATTTTCCCGAAAATCTTGGAAGCTCCATTCAGCGCCTTGAAGATGAACTGAGAGCCTGAAATCCATGGAATGAGTGACAGAGGGTCAGAGAAAAACTGAACTAAAGCCAAATCCTTGTCACACTGTGTGGGTCTACATTAAATCTGGATTACATTAACAATGTTTGGCAAGGTAGACCTGCTCTGAATACTTAATTTCCCAGCTCTTTTAGTCCATTGAACCAGCAATTGTCTTGGGTAAAAGATACAGTGTTAGTACTTCCCATTTGATCCCTCAACTCCCATAAGGACAACCTCAAGCTCTCAGTAAAGTACCTCAGTACAAAACCTGTGCTATAATTGCAGTCTCTCATTTCTTAGTACACATCTTGACCTGCAGGACAGCTGTGAATCCTCCACACTTCTCTCTCTGACTGTTTGCTGGAGCAATTTAATAAAAGGCTGCAAGCACTACCTGTATATACAATTTAAGTAGGTCAACTTCTCTGAAAAACTGCTGAGTTCTGTAGTGGTTAGAAGCAATAATCACTATTCATGAGCCTTGCCTATCACTCAAAGGCCTTGTTTAGATCAGACAGATCTATTGTGCCAGCTACTCTACAGAGACATAAAAAGCACCTCTCCCAAAGACTTGGTAACCAGAGTTTTAGAGTAGGCAAAGTAATGGAAGGAGAAGGGGAAAGACAGGGCAAAAGCAATAGTGAGCAGCTTGAGACACCGCTTAGTAGAATGTTTTTGCTGTATTGCTTTTGTTCACTTTTTGTGATGTAATGTGTGAAGCCAAATTGTGCTGATACAATGCACCTTTTGTAGAGCACGGTACCTGAAAAACAGGTGTTATTTTCAAGAAACTAAGGGATTTCTTGATCTTGGTGGTTACAGGTCTTTCTGATGGGGCTTTATGACTCTCCGCCCTTTAGGCATGCCAGATAATCACCTTCCCAGGTGGAGCAGGGATCCAAAGCTCTTTCCCTCATGAGAACAGGGCAGAGAGTAGTGAGAAATGCATCAGTAGCTCATTTCTGCTTATGTGCCTGACCTGTTTGAATGAAAAGATGATAGGAGGACAACCTTGACCCTCCTAATGCTTTGGGTAATCTATAAAGTATAGATCCATGAAGTTTCCAAGATACTCTCATTTATGATCTAGTCCTTAATAGTTGGTATTGTCTTCAATCAACATCAATGAGGATGCTGCTGATGATGACAGTGAATGTGAAATGTTGCTTGAGTTGCAAACAACGCTTCTTAAAAACAAATAACTGTATAAGTAGCTCATGCATTAAAGAAGTTGTGAAAACTTGGAAATGATGCAGAGAACAGAGACAACAATTTTTGAGGAATAGAGAAATGCCTTATAATGAGACATGCAAGGAAATCCTTTTGCTCATTGCATGCAAAACCAAGAGGCAACCTACATTCTAACAGGACAAGAAAATATCCATGTTTTTACTATTTTTCTTAACATGTCAGAGAAAACCATGATAAAAAACAACATAAGGCTGTTAATGATAATCATATGAAAGTTAGGGGTAAAACATGCATTTTCAGCAGCAAAGATGAATAACTGCCAACCTAAGAGGGCACATCTGCCTTTGATGTCATCAAGAGTGTTTTGGTCTAAAGCCTCAGTAAGACTGTGTGGTGGACTTCACATGGGAGGGGAAGCAAGGCATACTCTGTGCTTTATTCAGAACTTTTAGCTACATCATCTACAAGGTTCCCTCCAACCTCATAGCCCAAGGCTCTGGTAAGTTTTAGTGCCACAGAGAAAAGTTGTGTTCGAGAGGAAATAGTCCAGTCTCTACTAAAGTGCCTGTGGTATTCAGGATGACATTATGTACAGCCTGTCCTCTTCATCCTCATAAGGCAAAGGGAGCAGGAAGGAACAGGCACCAGCAACTTTCTTCATGCAGGTGATAGTTGTGCTAAAGGAACAGGTAGAATTTCAGGACTTCTGTTCTTGATTTACAAGACACTGAGGACTTAAAGATCGTTTTCTTATGTGTATGAAAACTGTAATCTACACAGCAGACATTTTGGTGGGGTATCAGATATCCAATCCCATTCTGAGTCATATCAGTCTAAGGCTGCAGTGATAAGGATTAATTCCAGATTCTTGCTTGAAAAGTATGGATGTCTTTCTATATTTTGAGTCCCAAGCCCACGCAAAGCAACAAGTACAAATCACATGTGCTGCAGCCTGATTGCTGAACTGAAAAAATATCCAGAATCATTGCCAATCAAGAGCAATTTTCCAGTATGTGTTTGATACATTGAATAATGGACCCTCTGCCAATAACACCCAGCACATGAGGAAAGTGGTATAAATGTCCGATAAGAGCTATAAAGATAAAGCACTGTGCTGAACAAGCCAGCTGAGAGCAGCCCACACAGGAAGCAAGAGAGAGGTCATCTCTTGTCATTCATGAAATTATGCTCTAAGTCAGAGTCAGACGGTAGCAGAGGAGTCCAGTGCAAGGTGTTAGCAAGTTCACTGAGGGGGAGTATCTTGAAATTTTGAGAGGTAAAATGGATAAAGAAGTGGTGTTTTGAGGCAAAGGAAGTTCTTGCAAGCTCAGCAACTGAACTGAGTTGTGGCTGGGTGGGAGTGGATTAATATTGCCTTGATTTAAGAATTTCTTTCCTGTTTGTTTTCTTGCTGGTATTGCCTGAAATAATAAAATGAAATAGTTCAGCTTTCATATGAAATGGAAGTTGAATCCTGTTCTTTCCCCGTGTATAGATGAATGCTCTCCACTAGGACTCATACCAATTTGGAGCACTTACCGCCAGAGTTCTTTTCAGAACCCCTCACATTCAGATGAAGAAGCCCTGCAGCACAACTGTGAGGGGCAGGAGAACATAGCATTACCCACATTTCTCTGACAATGGGTCAGAAAGATATAGATAAGGGCTTTATCATGGCCACAAGATCAGAAAAGATAAAATGGGACTGGAATATCAGAGCTTCCTGCTCCCAGCCCTAAAAGAGAAGCTAATGAATATGGCCTAGAAAATCCTCCCACAGATAGGGAGAAAAAACATACGCTGAGCTGTGGACAGTATTTTTAATGCTTCAGTGTCAGGAAGACTGTTCTCAGGGCTCTGCCTTGAACCATCTCAGGATCTTCCCAAAGGTTTCACTGGTGACCTGTATAATGGACTATAAAACAGGACTGTGACATTTCATAGATGAGCTGAGAAGGGCTGCAAAATTTTTGGAAGGTTAACCTTCCAAGAATCTTGACAGATGGATTCAAAGAGAGAAAATAAATAGAGTGGATCGATTGCAGCAAGGACAAGTTTCACTCAAGCAATAAAGGGGCAAACCCTGGATCATGTTAAGGAAAAATCAATTATTTGGGCCTGCTGTGGACAAAGCAGGGGGACAGCTTTGGATCTGCTGGCAAGTGTAACAGCAGCCCTAAGCACTGAGGTACCTACATCCCACCCTGTCATGTTAGCCCCTGTTCTAATACCTTTTTTCAGCTTAGAAAGGGTTTGTTTGTTTATATTTCATTCCTCTAGAAAAACACGGTTTCCATGGAAGGGCCTTCCCCAGACTTCAGTATTGAAAGGAATTAGATTCAATATGCTTCTAATGTTTTATATCCCTTTTTTTGCATACCAAAGTCCAGCGTTACAGTAAGGCCCCCACTGCAGATCATACATGAACATTGCAGAGCTGCACACACATTTTAAGTGACTCCCTTCTCTGACATGCTGCCAGAACAGAGGAGAGCTTTGAAATATCGTGGCAAAAGTTTCTTACAAATTGTATGGAATCAGGATCTTGGACTACACCAGGCATAAGTTCCACTGAGGCTTCAGCCCCTGAGTTTACCATCTGTTACTTAAAGCATGAGAGTTTACCCTTCTCAAAGACTTCAGCTGAATCTGCTGAAGTGCAACTTAATTAAAACCCTTGTTTGGGAGAAGGGTGGACTGATTTTTGCTAGCTGGCATATATCTAGGAGTAGCTAGGAGCATGGTTCTGTTCCAAAAACTACTGCAGAGCCATTTGAAAACTTATACAGCCTGAAGTACTCGCATTCCTTGTGGTTATTTCTGACACATGAATGGTACAGTCATCAAAAATGTGAGAAGCATGTGGTAAAACTGGCAAAAACTTGCTTTTCAAGACATTCACTGGACTTCCTGCCTGCAGCCAAATGACGAAAAATATGCCACATTAGAATTACCATCCAGGAGTTCAAGTTTTAAAATTGTTTTTCTTTATGCTTCAAACAAGTTGCAGTCTAAGGTAGTATAGGCAAGACACAGGGTCAGGTATTGATTCACAAGACATAAAAAGTAGGTTTGTTTTCCTCCGTTTTAGCTGTGCTAAAACTTGAGCCAAACCTGTTTGTGAGGATGTGATAGTGGCAGGAGGCCCAGTTCTGATACTCAGCTAAGCAATGCAGACTTCTGCCCAAATCTTGAACACCACATATGTGAATGATCAAAAACATACTTTAAGGAAAAACAATTCCACAGCTTTCACACTTCCTGGCTTCACTGGATGGAGAAAACTGCTGGAGTTGCCAACTGCAGCCCGGGAAAGTTTTTTGCAGTGGAGTGAGAAAATCTGACAGCATGAATTTTCAAAAGTACGAATTTTTATATAGAAAAGCCTAGGAGAAGTTCTTATTTTGCAAAAATGAATTTCTGAAGATTGTTTGACGGGAATTATTTTAATAACGTGCTGGATTCTACTTTCAGGAAGTTGTATTTTAGTATTGATCCCAAACTACTGAAGCATTTGTTAAATCAAATGAAGTCCCAATATTGGGATCTGAAAGAGCAAAACAGAGCTATCAGGTTTTCATATTCTGTTTTATAAAGTGGCAAGGAATTTCCAAAACACCTTAAAGTCAAGAGAGAAGTTTTAGCGGCGCTATATTGCCCTGCAGGTACTTTTGGGTTTTGCTGACTACAGCCCCCAAAACCTGGCTTAGCATGCCAAGGGCAGATGATTGTAAAATGTCAGATAGAAAGAGAGCAACTTCCTTAGTCTTTTCAAATTTGCTGTCAGGAAGCTGAAGTTGAAATCAAACTCTTCTGGGTACATACCAGGTGCAGTCTGACCTCAGTTACTTCAACAGAAAAATGAGTGTGGAATTTTTTTCAGGCGACATGAACAGCACCCTCCACAGATGCATTTCGTAACACAGAGAAGATCCTTTCAGATAATTGCCCTTTCTGATAATGGATTAATGATTTTTTTAAATGTATACATTTTGCTAGCTGCTGAGATCATCATAAAATATGCAGCAATGTATTTTTATGCTGTGCTTGTCTTAGCTGCAGTTCCCTGCTTCATGAAGATTATTGCAA
Organism: Struthidea cinerea; assembly: GCA_013397865.1. Taxonomy (NCBI): domain Eukaryota; kingdom Metazoa; phylum Chordata; class Aves; order Passeriformes; family Corcoracidae; genus Struthidea; species Struthidea cinerea. The sequence goes on along the minus strand of VZTI01001624.1, from coordinate 62,324 downwards.
AGTAACACTTTTGTATTCTCTTAGTAAGAAACTAGTATTCCTGTACACACAAGTCTCTGCACTAATGGTATCTGGAGAACACTGTTATGATTAAAAACCTGAAGTCTCCAATATTGGAGAGAAAGAATATATATTTCTATGTCTCTGTAACAGCATAAACTGTCCTTTATAACTTCCTGACTCTCTTTACTGTCAGAGAGATCTGAAGGCAACACATGCTAATAAGAGTCAGAGTCCAAGCCTGCAAGACTTTGGAAGGTAAAACTGTGCTTGACAAACACTTTAAGCTAGTGTAGATGGTTCCAGCCCAAAAAAGCAGCATTTTGCTCTCCCCAGCCCCTTGCTGCTCTTTCCCAGCCCTGCAGCTCTCCTCTACTCCTGCAACAGCCTGGGTCCTACTGGTAGGAGGACTTGCTCTATTTTAAAATTAGCATGGCAATATGGAAACATAAAAAAAGAGATTAATTTGGTATGAGGAACTGTGGAGGAGAACAAATGGCTTGGAGACTGCAGCTTTTAGTCACAGCACGCTTGGAAAACCTATATCGGCTCTGACTTCAGCTACTGCCCGTTTATATAACCTGCCAGCTCTGTCTCTTTGGTAGCCATTTCTCTTTGCTTTTTAATAATAGGGGAGATTTAACCTCTGCAGAAAAGGCCGTTTCCATTCCTCCTGAGAGAAAAGCCTCTAACTGACTTTTTTACTTTAGCATTTTTCTTTCTGTAACTTACTAACTGTTAAGTCAGACCAAGACGAGAAGTAAGATGGTAGCACCAAGCCTTAGTTCCTTCCCACTGTTCACACAACCAGCACTGATTGCTAAGAACCTCTGTTGCTCTGCCCACTTTGGAGATATTCCTCTCCATGCAGTTTTAATTTCATTTCCTGTGAGTATGTGTTAGCCAAGGTGAACTCATCCCACAGCGCAGTGAACGTGAACAAAACAAATATAGGAGGCTTATGGCTTTTTTTAAGCTGGGTGCTATTCAACTTGCTGAAACAAATAAACAACCAGAAACCCCCACTTGGCAGAATGCATTTTCAGGCCGAAATATAGCTCTTGTTTCTCTAATGTGAGCTCTGCAAAGGAGCCATCGGTGTTGTGTAGGAAAATTTCAGTAGCAACTAAGCAGAAAAGGAAGGTTTTCATGGCTGACAAGAAGGAGTAAAATGGAGGAAATTCTGCCCAAATCCATATTTCTCTGTTACATGGAGGCCTTGGCTATTTCCTCCTCATTCATAAGGTCTGCCTCTGGGTTGGCTTTTCCTATGGAGTGCTCTGAGACCTTCTGTGCTCCACAGACAGCGTGAGTGTGCTCCCCAGTGCCTGGGTACGGACACAGGCTTTGGACACAGCCAGTCTTGACAGCAGTCTCAAAGACATCCTTATCAAATGGTCTTGCTTGTACAACACATTTTTGAGATATACCTGTGGCATGCTAGCTACTATCGAGGCGGACAAAGAACGCCACTGCAACGAGGCATCGTTGTCTTCATATGGCTTTATTGTAGCATCAGCTACATTTATACTGTTTCAATATATATACACTGTTCTAAAAATAACATAGTGTTATTTCCAAAAATGGCATGGCAATAACTCATTAGTTAGTTTCAGCATCTTGCAGAGTTGTCCGTCCTAACATCCTATCTCATCGCTCGCATCCTGTCCACAGCAATTATCCAACAGTCGGCCTCCCTGCTTCTGCTTTCTAGTTCCTCCTCATGTCTCCGGGGTATACGATGATTGGTTGGTGGTCAGAGGACGATTCTGCAAGGTCATCAAGCCAGCTGATGGCCTTCACATATACCCACAGACTGGGAAGAGAATTTCCCACTTTAACTGACGAGTCACAAGGTTCATTTGAAGTTTGTGGCATGGCCTTTTCCTCACCAGCACTTCCCTGAAAACCGCTTTTCATCATAATCCACTATCTCACTTCTGTCTGTCCTCATAGAGGAAGGGCTAACTTTCAAAGTACCTTGTGGCAGTACCAGGCAGATGCAGCTTCAGTGTATTACTGCATGCAGCTCATCAGAAACTTCATTTTCCCTCTGGAGATATTCCCTTACTCCTCCACAGCACAGCAGGCTGAAAAGAAATCTTGAATTTATCAGCAAAACAACTGGCAACTTCCTCACAGCTAGAGAATTTATCTGCAAATGGAAATAGTTGAATTGAACCAGCTGCACACCAGCTGGAACATTTTCACTGCAGCAATTTGTAGCAGAGGAGAAAATTACACATATTTTTTTAATCTCTCTTAAAATTATCACAATAATAGTCCCACTAGCTGAATTCAGGGGTTTGTGCCAGTGGCTCTCCGGAGGCCCTGGGGTTTTGATGTGTTTTATGGTTCTTGGTTTGGTTGGGGTTTTTGGTTTGGTTTTGTTGGGGGTTTTTCGTGGGTTTTTTGTATGTTTGTTTCGTTATGATTTGGTTTGGGTTTTGTTTTCTTTCCGTAAGGCAGTGGTGAACTCCAGTGTCCTCAGAGAATAAACTGGGGTAGAGAGCTCTCGTTGTCCAGGTACTCACAAAGAACAGGGGGAATCCAGCCAGCTCTGACTGTGACCATTGCAGGGGCAGTTGCAACGTGAACATAATTTTCTGAAGTCACCTTGTACAATGACCTTTTTCATTTACATAGTCAAAATACGGTCCTGACCCCAAAGCAGAAAGGCCACTCCAGCCTCAGACTGCATTTAGTTATACCTCAATTGGTTCAACCAGAAAAAGCAAAGACTGACATTTTTATCTTTACCCTGCTTCACTGCCTTTGGGATTTCCTTCATTATAGACTTCCCACTGGTGATATTAGGATTAGGATGTCTAGGAATCAAGAGACGTTGACATAGTGAATGTTCCCCTGGAGAGTTATCTGGCATTTTCTTTCCAAATTAGGATGCTTAGCAAGCCTGGGACAGAAAAACTAGAACTGCACCCATTGGTACTGCAGATGTTATAAATACAAATGGATAGTCAAAGGTTGTTAATTTTTATGTGCATAAAATGCACACACAAGAGAAGAATATAAACCAACCATAAAACAGATGCATGGTTTTCTCTAATGCTGTGCTCATAGTATTATACCAAAATAGTATACTGAATGCTGTGAAGTTCTCTTTCCCCCACTTATTTTTTTATTTGCTTTCTAAATGTTTGTATATAAATTCAGCTCTTATTAAAGCTCTTGGTTGAGATCACTGGCTGTAACAAGCTCTTGAAGAGGCTGGGTCTGCAAAAACTTTCCTCCCAACATCTTTTGGAATGCATTTTTATTCAGGTCTGAAGATGTTCTTTCAATTCCAATGGGACTGAATATGCATCCTCCTTTAAAAACAAAACAAATAACAAATCCCTCCAGTTCTCTTAGGAATGAATTAGTATCTCAGTTCTTCGTGGAAAGGGAGCATGAAAAAATTCTGAATATTGTCAATTTTCCACTTTTTCTAGAGATAATGTTGTTTCAGCAAAATAAGTAATTTCCTGAGGAAGCCTGACTTTCCTTTCAACGCCCTTCTGCCTTTCTATTTTTATTCTGAAAAATACATCCCTGATATATCTGATTTAGTAGAAATGGATTATACTTGAAAATAAAGCACTGTCATCCCCTGAAATGTTTTGATGTGAGCAGTTTGAGGTTAAAACACAGTGTAAATCTTCTTTTTGACTGAGCTCTGTGTCTCATCTGAGTACATAGAGCTCTCATCTTCTGCCAAGTAGCCTCATCCAAGGGCAGAATGAGCATCCCAGGCATTGCAATTGCAATTGTAATATCTGCCATGGCTCCTTGGGTAGATGCACTTCAATGTCACCTTAATTTTAAATAAAACCTTTCAATTTGGAAACAGTAGAACCTTTTGTAACCATGTATCAAAAAAAAAAAAAAATCCTTTGGAGAGTTTTCAGATCTGTTGTCAGACGTTGTTCTCCTCTTTCAGCTTTTTGACCTGATTAAAAAGGGAAGAAAGTGTCAGAAGTGAGGGAAAAGGAAATCCAAATTTTGTTCAAGAACTGTCTGTGTCTGCTGTGTAGTGCCATTGCTTGCCAACATCATTGTCCTTACCCTAACAAAATTTATACAGCCATTTTTGGGAGTTTTGCTGAAGCAAGGGCCATGGGACTTAGACCATGTGAGAACAGGTAAAGATAAAATATGAAATCACACTGATAGGCTGCGTTGGACTGCATACATAGGGAAGCACTCACACAGGTAATAGGAGAAGTCTTGAAATTTCCTGCAGATGGCTTTCTGAAAAACAGCCAGTAGCTGAAGTGTGAACTCCAGCGCTCAGTAATATTCACCTCATCTCTTTGAGAATAGTTCTCCCGACTGTCAGAGCAAAGAAGGTCAAATCTTTGCCCTGCAGACCCATGCTGCTAGATGGGCTGCAAAGATGGATTTTTTTTCTTCCTGTATACCTATGAGTGAAAATTCAGTAGCTGGCCCAGTGACGTATTGCGTACCTGAACAGAAATCTGAGATTTCAAAATTAAAGGGCAAGAGGTCTCCTCTGTACTCTCATGCATAGATTAATTACGGTGTGAGGACCACAGCAGAAGAGCGCAACAGGTAAATTATCTTGTCACTGAATGTAGGAGTGCAAGAATGAGGCACGCTGTTACTTGTCATTCATATTATACAATAGTTACCTCCATACCCTGCAATATTAAATTTTTACTCAGGTAAAGTATATTTAATAATCGGTAGATGAATAATACCTTCAACTCATTTAAAAGAAAGTAAGATTCACACAGTTCTTATCTCCTCTGTCTTTATACCTGACAAAAGGCTTCAGGTATTCTTTTTACTGCAGAGAAAATGAATTAACATGGATAAGAAAAATCCAAATCTATGGTTTGTGTATCAGGAATCTACTACATTTTGCGCATTGAGCATACTCAGTCATTTCTCATGTGGATGTCAGCAGAAATTTCATCTAAATTTCACTAATACCATTTGATTGAGTTTGTCATGGTTTGTCTTGCAGTATCACAGGCAAGTGTTGTCTCTTTGATCATACGGGGAATTTTAAAATAACATGAAGGGAACATGGTCTTGGAAAGCAACATATGGAAGTACCTATTTCACTCCATTGACCATAGATTGCCTGACTCTTGAATTGCTGAAGCTGAGCGAGAGAAATGTGACTGTTAATTCAAAGGTGGGGGGTATGGTGGGTTGATACAACCTAGAATAAAGAGTATAAAAACAGACCAAAGGGCTTCCTGGAGCTAATTCTTGTTATGGTTAAAAAAAAAAAACCCAAAAACAAAAACAAAAAAAATCCAACCAACTAGGAGTCAATTTAAAATGCCAGCAGTAAAGAACTGATCACCACCCTTGATATGTCATTCCATTCCTTAATTACTCACAATTAAAACCTGTGCTTCAGCTCCACCCTGCAGCCATTAGATGCTTGCCTGGCAGACTGAAGCAAACATAATCAAAGGCTACATCCCGTAAGAACCCATATAACTGTGATTGTATCACTGTTTGCCTTCTCCTCAGCAGGCTATGTAGACAGAAGTCCTGGACCTTTCCACTATAAATTGAAACCAAAGCCATTCTTCAAATTCTGAGTGGAAGTCGTTTAATTCAAACTATATATTAAGTTACCAACTCATCCAATCTTTCAACCCTGAGATTTCAAAAGTGGAAGAATAGTAGGCATCAGTATGGGTGAAAGGAGTTGTCCTCTTAGGATTTCTAGCAGTTACTAGTGATAAAGCTACATGATAGACTTAAACTACATGCCTGACCAAAGCTAGGGGAGAACAAATTTATATGGTATACAAAACCCACAAAATCGTTCCCTAATAGATGAGTTTACAAATATGAGTGACTTCTCAGTCCCTTTCTTTTGTATTAAGCAAATGAGAAACAGGTCACAGACTTTTAACAAATTAATACCCAAATTAAAACCCTCCAGCTTCAGAGAAATCATGGGAAAATTTTGATTCAGAAAACTGCAAGCATCTAAATAGTAATAAAAATTGGCTGAGTTTCCACTCAGCCATAACCAGAGCATCTCCCCTGTGGCAGCATAATGTTAAATATTCCATTTCCAGCCTTGGAGAGACTTGTTTTATATATTTATTGAATAATATTGGTGTGCTGATAACCAAGTTTATAGATGGTTATAAAATCCTTCTGCTGCAGTTAATTTTCCTTTAATGTTACAAATAATAATAAAAAAGGACAGACTACTTCATAAATCACAAGATTCTTCCCTCTCATTTTCATGGAAGAAAACCCGAAAAACAATTCAAATGATAGCCTCATGCCAGCTACACATCCACTGGAAGAGGCATCTTTCATGATGAGATAGAAGTGTCATTTCAGTCACTGACAAAGCTTTTGCTGTGGTCTCTACAAAAGAACCTCTTATCTTATCACTGAACACAGCTGTAAGCTTTATAAATGTATGCTGCAACTGCCCAGCTCCGACTCCTGTTGTAAAAACCATCAGTAGAAATTTGATATGCAAATCTCTGGACAGTTTCTTTTCCTTAGGCTAAGTATGGCAGCTTATCAGGAATTTAGTGATACTTAGAGATTACTTGCCAAGCAGTTCTTCATAACATGGATGAGGGGAACTGACATGCTCTATCACAGCTCTTGAATGTCGAGTGTAAGGCTTGTTTAAGCATTTTCATGTGGAAAACTTTGGCATTAGAAGGAGCATAGGGATAAATATGAAGTCATAGCTTAAGGCTTCTATACAGAGGTAAAATTGTATTCCATGTGCTTACTAGCCAGTCCAGAAGGATTGAAGGATTGCATTCATTTTGTGTACCCTTAGTTTTGGAGATTCATGTTGTTTGCCCTCTATAACCCTGCTTCTTTTCTGAAGTCTCTGCTCTCCAGGGGACAGTCCTTTGGAGATACAGCTTGCACCTTGTTTATGGAAGTATGATGAATTCCACCTTTGCAAGAAAACGCAAGCAGCCTGTGCCTTTGCTCTATCCCCTTTTTGTTTTCCCTCCCTGTTCTAACACCTAAACATACCCCATCAGCCCAAAACCACAGATCTCTTTCTGCAGGGCTGATCTCCAGCCTCTTGCCCCTAATTTGTATTTACAACCTTGATGACTCCATACCAGGTGGAGAATCCAGCACTTGCTCTGGTTAAATTTCATACAGTTGTTGATTTTCCAGTTCTCTCCAGTCTTTCCAGATCTCTCTATCATCGAGGAAGTCCAGAGTTACTCCTCAGCAAACTTCATGTACATTTGACTCCAGTGTCCAGAGCATTGATAAAAATGATAAAGAGCATTGGACCTAAAATTGTGTAATTTCTCTTCCAACAACAAGGTGTTCCTCTCCTATTAATGGTTGCATCATTTCAAGTCCAAGACATGACAATATTCTTAAACATACAAGGATACACAAGCTTCAGGAGTGATTTGTAAGGAGATAGAAATTCCCATATGGAAAACCCAACTTTGATGATTTGAATCATGCATGATCTTACCCCGAATATTCAGCTGGCTGCCAGCCTAATTTACCGTGTGTCACAGAGCTGTCTTTTAGGGAGAATCAGCTAATTTCAGCTTAGCAATGGAAAAGTTGTGGATCTGAGCTGTGTAGTTACCTGTTTTCTCCATCTCATGTAAAGAAATAGGTATTTTCAGAGGGCTGGGCATATCTCATGCTTGAAAAGTGTCTAACTTGAAGACACTTTTCAAGCATGAGATAAATCTGCCTGTGCAGTGTTTATATATTTGTATGTTATGGAAGAATTTCAGTTACTTACAGGGAGTGGTGCCTAATTTCCAGTGAAGAAAATATTTCCACTCTACCTAACTTTAAGTGCCTAACTACAAAGCCTAGAAGGCTGGACTACAGATCTTTGGATGATGGTGTGGAATGCCAGTCTCTTCTGAACTGCCCTCTGAGGAAACCTGTCTCTCCTTGATAATGCAACAAATTGCTCATCTAGACCCTCAGCATTATGGGGTTTGTCTCTTAGATATCTTGGTTATACAGCAGCCAGGACTGTACCATTGGCCAAGGTTTGTGGATGAAAACCTTTTTGGGTGGTGACTGAAGATGCAAGTGTTTTGTTCTTTTGAGCTTACTACAAGACAGGACTGGTTTCTCAGGCGTGCAGGAGAGCTTGCTCTATAGCCTCTGCTATGGATAATCAGGGAAAAGTGGAAAGGAATCCAGCCCTATGCTGCATTACAGTTTGAAAAACCTTGTAGTAACACCATGCACCTAAATTGAACCTTGCAACCGAAGATACTGTGACTTCAGACTGCCACAGTGCTCCATAAAAACCCCCAAACACGACATTTTGAGCAGAAAGCCTTTTTGCAGGTAGGAAGCCTGAAAGGGAACAGTTTTCCTTGGAAACATAATGTGCCATTTCTTTCCATTGGGAGTAAAACCTCTGCCACTGAGTACCATTGAAGTTGTGCCTATATTTTTGCAAGGCAGAAAGATTCACCTCTAACTTTGTCCTCCAACTCTCAAGACAGCATTGGGCAGTGAAGTCTTGCATTCTTCTGGCAGAAGCTGCAGTCTTGAAATCTCAGGAGCAGGCTGATGATTTTAGGGTACTATCTAATTATTGCATCCAAATGGAGATAACAACAAATATGAAGACTGTGATAGAATGGAGAGGTCTGAAGCAAGTTGCATTATTTCAAACTGTTTAAGGGGTCATGTTTACCTTTTATTTCAGCTCACAGTGTAAGGAGATGGAAATAGAAAACATCCAAAAAAAGGACGTACTGTGAAGTACATCCTTTTTGCATGTGCATAACTCCCACTTCTAAAGCAACCATTGTATCTAAAATAAAATCTTTTGAGGTTCCAAGTGCAGAAAGACAGTGTTATTGTAAGCATCTGTGAGCTTCAAAAGCCATTACAGAACAGCCATATTGCAAGGAATGTAAAAACCAGATTTTGTGCCTCATTAATACCTTCCTGTTTTGTTTTTTTCCTGGCCTGCAGAGGGACTCCTGATGAGTTTTGGACTTATTTCACTTTACATAACCAACTAAATATTCACTGCCATAGGGACATTTCCCTCAACCCATATGTGTGCCCCAACTTTCAGGTTCTGGAAACAGCTGCATTCTAACCAAGGAAATATTATTTATTTCTTTGTTCACAGAAAGTGGAACTGCTCCAGGTGGAGATGATGAAATGAACATCAGAAATGAATGGCTGTTTCTGAAGAGGAACTATTTTACTGAAGAATTCTGCCTGTTCCTACTCAATTTCAAACTATACACGCAAAGTTCTGTGTTTAGAAAAAATATCATCCAAAAAGACATGCTGAGTTTATGAAAACAAGGACTGTCACCAAATTCTAGTAGACAGAGTATATGTACTAGCTCAATGTAATATTTAATCTGGATTTTATGGGAGGTGTACAGAGATTGGCTTAAATATAAGAACAGAAGAAAGATGAGACAGCAGGAAGCTGTCCCTTAATGTCTGAGTTTCCTCTTTAAATAGCACCATTGCTTTCAGATTGAGCTACATCTTCACCAGCCGAAATCTCTGTGTAAGCACACAAACCACCTACAGAAGGTTGAGACCAAACAGTCTGGTCCATTATTCTCCAGTTATCTGCTGTGAAGATTTCGTGCACCATCTGCTGAAACATCGTGTACAGACATTGAATCCTGTCCCAAGTCCTGTTTGAGATGCAGGCTGGTTCTACATGATAATTCTGTGCTACCTGCCGGGAGTAAATGAAACTAAACAGCTCTATGCTGGTACGAAATATCCCTACGGTATCCAGTGCCATTTAGGCTTGAAATCCAAGTTTTGCTGCAAATAATCTACTTCCAAAGCCCAAGGGGTCGGAGGAGATTAATAAAGCAAAGATAGGCATATCAAGACTAAAGAATTTCCAGACTGGAAATTCCCACATTGGTGATTGTCCCACTGGCAGTGAGCAGCAATTTGGTGCTCACCTTTGACCAGTTATAATCAAGACTATTTGTTGGCTAGTATATACACATCTCTGGTGGCCTGCAGAGGTGTAAAGGGCAGCTGTGTGCTCCTGAGTCATGTGAAACTTAAACCAAAGACCAGTAAGGTCCAATAGCAATTAAAAATTCCCCTCAGACCTGACCCAGGAGTGATTATACAAGACAAAAGAGGGAAGCAGTCATCTCCTCTCCAAGTGCCTCTTTACTAATTATTTAAAGAAAGTAATCTTAAAAAAAAAAAAAAAAAAGATGAAAAAAGAGTACAGTCTAATAAGCTCATGCAAAAATAGGGGAACCAGGCTTAATTACAGATACCAGGCTGTCTTTGGGAGCAGCTAAACTGGTGACTCCAATCACACCAGGGAGATGGGTTGTCCTGGTCTGTCTCAACCTTTCATTTCCCAGGGGTTTTTCAAGACAGAGCAAAAGGTATCTTCTCTGATGGACATATTAGCATCAGCTAAAGCTATGTTTAAGCATCTGGAACAGCCCAACATGCCTGCTTTGATAACAAAAGCATTTCTTAATTTAGCAGTGAAAGTTCTGTTTCTTCTATGACTTTATTTGCACTGCAATCTAGTACTAGACACAGTCAAATCCTGAGCCGATTCTCTCCTTTGAACAACCAGGCATGAGAAGGAAGAAAACCATTTGACTACTTGTTTCACAATTCATTTGCAGGAGTTGAAAAACACGAGAAACAAGGAGGAACCAAACAGTAGGTAAGACTGCCACTGTTTATCTCCCATGTCCTGGTGCTCCAAGGAGCCAACGGAATAACAGAGGTAATACAGAACAAAAGTGATCATATATACTTTTTTTTTCTCCAGGAGTAGGTAACAAAAGATAAAATAAATAAATATTAACTGTCCAAAGACTCCTGTCTTCCTATCTTTCTGCAGATAATTTTATGTCTGTGATGTTGTGGCATGACCCATGGAAATCATATAACTCTAAACCTGGTCATCAATCTAAACAACATCTATTTGGTATTTCCCAGGAAGATCCTTGGACCTTAGAAACAGTTTTCCAGAGCTCCTCTACTCAGTTATGCTTGGAAGCACATGGATTAATTAAAATAAGTTTATTTCATGCCTGAAACACCGTCCTGATACACTACAGCAACTCTTACAACACCCTTGTGATCTACGTATCAGTACACCTGCCATGCCTGTACTTTTTGAGTGATTGCCTACAGTGAAGATGAAAAACTTTCTGTAAATCTGTGCACTAAACCAAATAACCTGCTCTAGCTGTTACATGTAGTAATGCACATGGCAGAACATCCCAGATCCCTTCCATTAACATGTGTGCATGTGTGTGCCTGTACGGACACATAAATATAAATATTTATATAAAGGAATGTAAGAAGAATTAATAGTCTTTTGTTTTCTCTTTTCATTGTAATTTGGCACTGGCTATTTTAAGACAAACTAGAAATTAATCATCTAGCTCTGACACCATGGGAAATTCATATGTCTTGGAGAGTCTACCCAAACTCACACACCTGTGATAAAACCCCAAATGTTCTTTGGGTTTATTTCTGTCATTTCCACACATTTTCTCGCATCCCTGCCTCCCAGCTGGAGACAGAAATACAGGTAAGGTTGTTGAAAAATGTAGGGACTACCTCTTTTTATTTCCTCCTAAGTGGGCCCTAGTTTGGCAAATGTCCTCAAGACATTTCCAAAACTTTTGACAATTACATGGTTCAGATCAGCACAAACATGTGCACTTTGAGGGAGGCATCTGCTTCAAAGCCCACCTAAACACAGTAGCTTTTCAAAGGTTACGTATTTGCTGTTTGAAGTTGTGAGATAGGTGCTATCTTTAAAAGTTTATGGAAGGCTTTGAACACAGGCCCCAGTGTCATACACAGAAGGAAAATACCACACAGAGACGGGGAAACAGGAATGCAGTCTCCAGGATACTGCCAGAATGTCTTCCACCCTCATTATCCCTGTCAAGGTGTGCAGTGCCCATTGCTGGGTGCTACACACTGTGAAGGTGGGGGTCCGAAAGAAGGCTGTCAGCTGGAAAACACTGGGAAAGTATAAGGCTGAATGAAAAGAAGATCCACAAGCAAAGACTGCTGAGGTAAATCAGATTGTTAAGTCCAAAAAGAGAAGACTGAAGAACAGGAACAGCTTACTGAATCAGCATTGCTAATGTCTGTAAAGAGTACTTACCTCTCAGCTAGATAAACTGCCAGGAAACAGGTGCTGATGGATGGTATCACCCTCAGGTGAAGAAAGGACCAGATAACTTCCATCCTGGTGATTTTGTAACCATACTGACAGATCTCCACCTGCATTGGTTCACAGTGTACTTTCCCCCCTTGCCTTTTTCTTTTTTCTTTCTTTTTTTTTTTTTTTAAATTTCCATCAAACAAATATGTAAGTCTGCAATGCAAAAAGGAGCACCTTCAATGGGATAGACTGAGCATGTGTGAATGAATGGTTCACCCCATAATAAGGATGTGGGGCATTTTCTGAATAACTAGGATACATACAATCAAAAAAATTAACAAAATAATATAAATATAGCCCAGGCAAGTATATAGAATATAAGTCTTCAAATGAAAGCAAGTAACAATCTATACTGCCAAATGAAATAAGTCCAGAGAAAGGGTCTGAGCCCCGATCATCCACAATGCTAAATAGTTATCTTGCTCCCTGGGTTTCTTTTGGCTCTCTAATGGTTTCTCTGCAAGAGGAATCTGCTGTGGAAAAGGCTGGCCCTAAACAGTGTGGACCCTGAACAGTGTGGATAGTGCGTAACCGCGCCACAAGACTTTAATGATAAGGATCAGTTCTGGCCTTTCTTCCTTCATCCCTTTTGACAGCTGCTGTGACCTTCTCACTTGCTTTGTGCATGACAGACAAATTCCTTTTGAACGTTGTCCTTTTCTTTTTTTTATTATCTTGAAAAGCTGGAAATGAACAAAAGCCAATTTCAAATAAGTAGTTTCAGTTTTCAAATACATCTCTTCAAATTGGTTTAGCCCAGCATTTCAGACTTAGGGATATATATATACATGTACTAGTTTGTTTGTTTGTTTGTTCCATTGTTAAACTCAAAAAAGGATAAAATTAATCACTAATTTACACAGTCCTTGTCTCCAAAGACCTTTTCTTCAAGAACCTGTGACAGCCTGCTTGTGGAAATGCAGAGCCCGTGTCTTCAAAATAACACATTACTCATTTTGTCCTCAAAGCATTTAAAGTGAAACTTAAATCAATAGCAGAGTTTGCTCACGCACGTGGGGCTCTGGGCCTCTCTAAGCTCACCTCTGACAAGTGGAAGCGGCTCATAGAGCCTGTAGGGTCTGTGCTCTGCAGCGTGCGATGCCCTACAAGGCACCGAGCTGACACCACACCGGCAATCTTTGCTACAGAGAGCTATTTCCATTACTAGGCTGCCTGTTTTAAGTGTCCACTGAGTCCTTTAAAGTTAACTCTGGTGTCTCTGCATCATGCTGAAGCCATTCCTGCAGCCCCTTGCTGTCCTGTGTTTCAGGCTCTCCAACATCTACCCTGGGCAGCCCCTCTTGGCCTGCCTCAAAACTCTCCCTTCTTGTGGTAATTTCAGTTCTTTTCCTCCAGCCTTGGGAGGAATAACACCTTCTAGGCTGACGGAGGATAGCTGGGTGGGTGGATAGCTTCTCCCCTGGAGCAAAGATGGGAAAAAGAGTACAAAATCTTCCACAAACCCATGCGATTAATGCTGCCTTATCTAGATAATAAATCACTTGTCCTTAGCTCTTTAAAAGTTTCATTCTTTAAAAATAAACTTATAGCCTCCTTTTATTTAACCCTTTGTATTCAGACAGGCAATTCAAAGCTGAACAGAGAAAAAACATGCCATCTTTAAAGTAATTCATGTTCACATCAAGATTTTGATGTGAAATGTCAAGATTTTCCTTGCTGATTGTAACGAATGCTGTGATATCATGGATTACAGCAGTTAGCTTGCCCATCTTCTTTTTTTTATTACCATACTTTCTGGTGTACTGATGCTGCAAATACCTAATCAGCTCATATCCTGCCCCATTTTTCATGAGCCTGAAAAGTGAGACTCCTTCTCATCTCTTTTAAGTCAAGGCCAGAGCTTGAAATTGGTATTAATGGCTTCCAAAGGAAAGTGCATGCAAGCGCTGTGAAACTGGAAAACATCCCAATGGGGAACTGGAGGGAGAAACAAATAGGAAAATAAGGAAGAAGATGAAACATTCTTTAATGATATCCTAAAAAAAGAAAGGAAAAATTCTGTCTCCTCGGGGGCATGGTCTTTGGGGAAAATGTAAGCACAACTAAGTACTCTTCCAGCAAACATCTTCTTTACTAGTACATGCTCTGAGATTGCTTTCAAGTCGGCTGCTTCCCAGGAGCTAAGCACTAAGTGAGTCCCCTTGATGTGCATGGATGTTTTGACAGGCGTGGGCGCTCCCAGGGGAAATCAGACAGGACCCTCCAGGCAGCTGGGACTACACTCTGCAACCACTGACTGCACAGAGAGGTTCTGGTTGTGCCCCAGCCAGGCTGAAGGCATCCATGGGCCACGTGGCAGACACAGGCACCTTTTTAACACCTCAGTACCCCTGGTACACTGAAACTGAGAGGGTGCTCAGGAGCCTTTCATTTATTGACTTTGCTTCTGGAGAGGGGTGATGGGCTGATTGAGTACCTCAGGTCGTGTGTTTTTCTGTTCACAGGAGGTGTTAGATGGGGTACAGGGTGGAACTCAGACCCATGAAGCTTTGGTGGGTGAGTTAATATGCAATAACACTGCTCTAGTGAATTTTGGGCACCAAAGGAAGGAAAGAAAAAAGAAATCTATGCAGCAGAGCATCTTTCAGAGGCTCCTTATGAAAACAGGCCATCTGGCTTCACTGCAGTGCATTTGTTAACTCTCCAGCCTACTACTGTTCCCCTGCTGGGTGACACATGCTGAATCTGTCACACAACTAGGACAAAATTATAAATAAACAATGCTGCATTCAAATAAAACAGAACTTTCCCGCAGTAGGCTTACAGGAAGAAAAACGAAGTCAAGAGGCGAATCCTTGTTCTTTTGTGTGCAGGATAGTAGGTCCCTTGTTCAGCGCTGGAAAGGATACGTGGATCTCTCCCAGGAGGAAGGTGCCTTTTGTTGAGTGCTGCTCCACATAAGTGTTGCAGATGCAGACCCAAAGGCACTATTGACAGCGACCACTTGGGCTTTTTGGGATCTCAGCCACTGTCACGGGCCTGTTTTCCTCTTCACTGGCATGTGGTGAGAAACAGCTTGTAGTGCTCCAGGGTTTAAGAGAAATGAAGGCACTGGGGAAGCAGAGAGGTGAAGTCTAATATCAAGTTAGTAGGAAGAACAGGAAAGAGAGCCGGAGATTCCAGTAAAGCAGCTGGAGTATGGGATTGCGGACTTGTGGATATGAGAAACCCATCTGAACTGCAAAATCCCTGTAAGCCAAGATGCAACATAAATATTTAGGACTTCTCCACTCTCGGTTATGGCCCCGTTCAGAAAAAAAGCTGAAGAAAACTTACATGCCAGGTCCCTGGCAGTCAATTCCATCCATAAGCCAGGCCTTGTATGCCTGTGAACTGTATGGCAGTGTAGTGATAGTTCATACTGACACCTCCTGGGAAAGACAGAGGAAGCTTTCCATAGGCCTGCGAGTCCAAAGGCCATGTTAACATTGGCTGCAAGCCACCATTCTCTGTAAGCAAAAGCTTTCTCTAGGCTGAAAAGGTAACAGGCCACGCTAACCGGGATATTCTTCTATTTTTTTCATTCCTTAAGTCTCTATCATTCAATGCCTGAACAAATAATGTTGTGAAATGGTGCAAAATTGCTGCAAGATAGATTTCCCAGTGGAGGTGGCACATTTGCACAGGCTGCAGTGTTCAAAGGCCAAAAGCTGGGTTGTTAAAAGATTAAAGACTTCTTCTATTTCAATCTTCAAAAAACAAACACCCAGTTGGTCTGGTTTTGCCCAGTTCAGTGTTCTGCAGCTTATTTGAACTCATAATATACGAGTGGAATTGCTTTGGATTCACGTTCGTGGGAGTAAGAGATAAGCTGGGCTCACCGGGGTGAACAGATGTGAACCTGAGGCATAATTAGGGTCGGAGTATGTGTGAGTCTGAATGTGTATCCCCAAAACACATGGCTAGGAATACTCTCCTCCACACGCACAACCCCACAGAGGTGGCACACTCACAAAAGGCTGTTTCAGTTGTTTAAAAATAGAAAATTAGGAAGAAAGCTGTAGGAGCTACTGGGACTCTTGTGCCGTCTCATGGAAAATCCCAGCTGCTTTCAGAGCAGTGTGCCATTAAAAGGGATGGCCTGCTACTCTGCCCAGTACTGGCTCTAGGTTTCTGCCCACTAAAGCTGATCACAAGGTGACAGAGAAAATGGAAAAGTCATGATTGTACAAGCAGTCCCGGAAAAGTCAGGGGAGAGTGTAGGTGCTAAAAAGCTAGAATCAGAGAAATTCTTCAGCCTTTTCTCAATATTCTGTGAGAAGACTGTCTTTCTTATGTAAACTATTTTAAACAAGGTCACAGTTTCATAAACTTCTTGCACCTGCAAGCTGTTTTGCAAGATTGTTATGGCTTCGATTTTGAAAATGTTATGGAATAGGTATCTTAGGACTTGGCCAATCCTCTCAAGGGGTGGATGGCCGAGGAACCAATTACCTATTGCCACTCAACACACTTTTTGCGATCTATCCTATATAGTAGTCAGAAAATTATTAAAGAAATGCTTCGGCTTCCACTTGTTCATGAGCCTGGACTCTGTGTTGTTTTCTTTATACGCCTCGGACGTAACAGCGACAGGAGAGAGGCAGGACTGGCACTATTGGCAACAGAAGGGGCTTTGATGAACACAAGGCTGTTGTAGAATGTCACCCGCATTTTTGTCGCTGTGAGCGGCACTGATGACGAGGAATGGCACAAGTTCAGAAGGGAAAGCAGTTCTGACCTTTATTAATTAATTCATCTTTTATAACAGGGTTCGCAAAGAGTGTGTTGAATGGCATAAGACAATTGGGTGCTCGGCCATCCACCCCTTGAGGGGATTGGTCAAGCTCTAAGACACTTATTCCAAAATATTAGAAAGCTAGAACCATAACAATCTTGCATCACAAACCCAGGTGCAAGATAAAGAGTTAGTTTACAAAACCCATAGCAGTGTTTTTCATAGCCTCTGTGAGAACTGCAAAGTTCTCACAGAACGCTGCAGAAAGCTGAAAGATTTCTCTACCAAAGCTTTTCAGCATCCACACATTTTGACCTCTTTTAGACCCATTTGTTTCAGGAGAAACTCCCACAGGGTCACTGGAGTGACACATTCATCCAAGCTTCCCAGAAAACCCTGGCAGGGTTAACCCATGCCCAAACACCAACAGCACACCCATGCCCAAGTTTCAGATGAACATTTTTTAATACTAGCCACTCTTCAAAATTTCTGTAAAATTCAGACTTGGAAATATCACAAGCTCCCTCCCACGCTGAAAATCTCCAAAGACCATAATAAAAAATCCCATAAGAAGTGTACATCTCCCCATTGTCTACATTAGGAGTTCTGCATCCAGCTCTGGGGTTCCCAGCACAGATAGGACACAGACGTGTTGTGGTGAGCCCAAAGGAGGGCCATCAGGTTGGTTAGAAGGATGGAATGCCTCTCCTATGAGGAAAGGCTAAGAGAATTGTGTTTGTTCAGCCTGGAAAAGAGGCGGCTTTGGCGTGACCTAATTATGACCTTCCAGGACCTGAAGTAGGTCTACAACAAGGCTGGAGAGGGGCGTTTTACAGGAACATGTAGTGACAGGAGAAGGGGGAACGGGTTCAGACTGAGAGAAGGTTTAGATTAGATATTAGGAAAAAAATTCTACAGCGTCAGTGTGGTGAGGCACTGGAACAGGTTGCCCAGAGAAGTTGCAGATGCCCCGTTCCTGGAAGCGTTCAAGGCCAGGTTGGATGGGGCTCTGAGCAACCTGATCTAGTGAAAGGTGTCCCTGCCCACAGCAGAGGTCTGGAATGAGGTGACCTTTAAGGAAATATTCAGACCTGCAGTTAATAAGGCACATTGATAGGGAACAAGTTGCTCGTCTCTGGGAAACAAAGCAGAGTGGGCAAAGCAGAGCCTGGGCAGGAGCAGAACTGGAGCACGAAGCCTACAGTACAGCACAATAAATACATTTTAACTTTAACCAAATACTGACAAAAAAAAATATTCTGCTCCACTTTAAGCATGCAGAAGCATCTTGCAAAAGCCAAGAATGGCCATGCTCTTCAACAATGTGACAATTAAATGGCTTATTCTGCACTTGGGTACCTCCACAGCCACCATCAGGTCCTGGAGAAACGGTGTAGTTCTTTTGGAATGGTGTGCTCACATCCCAAAAAGGGGTTTCAATACAGCCCTTTGAACCATCACTTGGGCCAACAAGGATTTACCCCACTGAGTCCTTGAGACTCTCCCTGCTAACAGGAGCGACATTTGAGCACAGCACTGAGCAGAAGCTCAGATCCAGCAATGCGTGTTCAGGGATGTATGTACACAATTAAACCCACGCTCTGACTGGGGCTCCTTGTGTGCCTCCTGCTGCTGCCAGGGAGTGTCCCTGACAGGAATTCGTTTGGTTTTCCCACAAGGAGCCAGGACTCAGACTTCCCCTGAACTGTTGTGAGTGTGGCAGCACTCGCCCCGCTCTTGCATACCAGACAAGCCAGGCAGCAGCTCCTGTCAGTGGTGGAGTTTTATTTCTTTACCACACCAGAGGCTGCTTGCGTGCAGCCTGGCTGCCGAGAGCCAAGGCTGCTTTCCATTATTCAGGTCAGAGTTTGCTCTCTGGTCTGTGGGGAATCAGACTACAGGATCAAACACTTCTCTCTGTTTGGCGTTGCTCCAACAGACTTGCAAGGGAGTTTTGTTTGTGTAGAGACAGATTTGTCCCTGGGTTCCCCCTGGGAAAGCTGCACAGCATGCTCTGGAAACCATGAGCAACGGGCATTCTTGTTGGAGTGAATTACATTTGCCAGATTTAATTTATTCAAATCAGAAACATATTCATCCATTTCCCACTATACATTGTTTATAAAATCAGTGGCGCAGCATCTCCAGAAAGTCGTGAGCCAACTGCTGCACATGACCTGCTCTGGGATTCAGGCTGCAACAGGAAACTGGGCTTGGAGCAGGAATTCTCTCTTAAATTAACTTTTGTAACTGGATCTACATTGTGAAATATTTGGATATTGAGCAATGGAAGAATGTGGAACATAAACAATGTCAACTTCTTCCTTTGAGCATTAGCAAGCTTCAGCAAGCAGGCTGGGTTCCACTGTGGTACAGGGCACACAAGGAGGTTGGTGAGGAAGCAGGGCTTGTTCGGGTGCCTTTGGCACACACTGGTTAGAATTGCACTCCTTGCCTCCTGGTAACCATTCCTCTAGTTATTATTGTGGGTGAAGCATTTGCAAGTGAAAATTGACAACAGTGCCTTTTGCTCCTCAAGTCTCCATGACAATACATTCTTTCCTGCCCATGATTTTGCTAGGAAGTAGGATTTGACTGCTCAGAGGGTGGGTTTGTGTCATCCACCTCATCTGGACGTTCTGCTCAGAGAAATCTAATTTAATCAGGGATTACTTGAATGTCCTACTGAGCCCCACTAGGATTTGACTTGCAGGCAAAGAAAAGAGGGCATGCTCTTTATTGGCTCTAATTCAGTAATGGCCCAAAGCTGCAGGGAGTCAGCTCAGACCTCAACAAATATATTGCTGCTTCACCAAAGTGAGCAGAAGAACACCATGCCCTTCTGGAAGCAATTCTGAGCCAGAAGCTCAACACAATAAATACAATAAAGAAAGCCCTTTTTTTTTTTTTTTTCCAAGTAGCATCCATAAACTTTTTTCTACAAATGATGCAGATTTTTAAATTATACAAATTATACCTATCAACAGTAGCTTTGATCTGTTCAAGGGTGGCTTGACAAGAAAAGCCTCAAGCAAGAGTGGGATGCTGCACTGCTTGGAAGAAGAGACTGAGTTAAAAAAAATCTCTTCAGCCAGGCTCAGTGCCACACTTGAAACCAGTCGTGAGTTTTAGTGTCATCCCAGAGCTGCAGTGACATCTTTAAATAGCGCACTGACCTTCAGGATGGTCTTCCCAAGGATACCTCCCCCTTATCCCCCAACCCCTGTAATGGTCTGCGTGGTCACTCTGGCCCACAAGTCTGTCCACTTCACCCTCACTATCCCTAAGGAGTAGTAAATCAGCAATGATGAAGAGGATGTGGCTGTGTCACTGTGCAGCTGTAATTCAGTGAGCTCTGAGGACACTGACACGTAAACTGGGCAGCACAGATTCCACCGGAGACATGCCCCCCCAGAGGTGCCCTAGATCCCATGAGGGTTATGGCTGTCCTGAAGCCCCTTCACAGTTAATCCATTGGGTTTGCCATTATGAGCTAAGTGGAAGCTGGCGTGGGCACACCACTGAGCCAGAGCCCCAGGTTATATGTCCATGATATGCGTAGGTAAGAAGAATGCTTAAATTTAAAACATCACCTCAAACAAACCTGGGAGCAAACTCATCATGATTCTTTACTGATTCGCTTCATACTGATTCACCCAGGCTCAAGATTAACGAAGAACTCAATCCATTGCTTTTCTTGCATCTGAGCCTCAAGGAGCTCTAATCCCAAGGAGCTTGTGTCCAAGTGTACCATAAGACACAAAGGGGTGAGGACTGTCCTAGTTTGGACAAATTTGGAGGAGAATATCCTCTGATAGAAGTCAGGTTGCAACCACCCCTCCCCCCAGGTTCGGGAAAAAAAAATTTCCTCGAAGGAAAGTGAAAGAGATAAAAGCTATTTATTTAACAAACACACAGGAAAAGAATAATAATGCTAAATAATGAGATTTCTCTCTCTGTGGAGAGAAAACCTGGGAAGATTTCAGAGTCCATCTGTAGGTGCGGTCTCTCTCCTCCTCGGAGCTGGGTCGGCGAGAGCCCACCCCCCCGGGCCTCCGGGAAAATTCTCCTGATGTGTTCAGATGTTGTTGAAACAGTCCAGAAGAGGAGAACAAAAAAACCCAAAGTCCTAGGAAAACAAAGTTCAACTCTCCATCTCGTGCCGGAAAAAGAAAAGCCGAAAAAAAACCCCCAAAGTTGGCTGAGCGGAAACAAACCAAGGGTACCGCAGAAGCCGAGGAGCGCATCTCCGTGTCCTTGAAACAACTGCTTTGAAAAGTTTTTTGGTTTTGGTTTTTTTTCTGTCCCTCTCAGGCTCAGTTTAAAGACACAGAAAAGATTGGTGGGCATAGAGTAGCGATAGGGGATACACATCATAAAGTCACCCCAAGACAGACGCATTAGCCGTGAACCCTAGAGATGGATCTCATGAGCAATGGCCTCAGCAGTTGCCCAGCCAGTCTCTGAGACTGCAGTGCAGAGTGTGAAGGAGCAGTAAGTGCATGTTTGCAGATACGTGGGGAGAAATCCTTCTCAGCCAAGAGGCAGCATGAAAACCCATGGCTGGGCTCTTTGTGGAGACATGCACAGGTGAGAACGCGCAGACGCTGACTGTCAAACCCAAAGTGGATGCAACTCTCTCATGCCTGAAATTAGGCAGCGGCTGCAGAGCTTTGGCAAGGCGGTGGCCTATAGCTGTACAAACTGGAAGAGGAAGTCTCATTGAGATCTCACAACATTTTAGCTTTCAGCTTCCAAGCATACTTATTTTCATCTCTTCGTTCAACTCATTCTCACAGAGTTGAGGGTTGGCACTGACTTAGGTTCTCCCATCTCCACTGACCATGGATTTGCCTCTGCCACACCTAAGCACTCTGCCCTGAGCCAGCACACCACTTTTGTATGTTTATTTTTAAGCAGGTGAGCAGTCCCATTACCTTTGTGACTCTTGTACGATACACTCTTAAAAGGATCTACTGTTACCACAGTTATCTCTATTACTTTTCATCTCATTCATTTTCCTGTCAGTTCCTGGCCTTCTCCCCTAACACTCTCAGTTTTCTGATAACATATGTACTTTTAAGTGTTACATCTTCATGCTTCTCCAAGCTTGTATGTGCATAGACCTTTAATTCACAGTGAAAGGGTATCCAATAATTAACCAGTATTGCAGTATCGCTTCCTTCTTTCTTGTTAAGGGAAGACAGATCTCTGTTTCATAAACCTACACCATCGTTATGGTACTCCAGAATGTACTCATTAAGAAGAATTATACAGACAATTAAAGACTGTCATTTAATTTCTCCTTTTTATTCATGGTTAGGAATGTGAATGAACTAAACATGTGAGTTAATGACACGTTTTTGTCTGGATGTTTTGTCTGGCATATTTTGCTAGACAGCTTCCCTGTTGCAAGAAACACTGAAATTAATTATCTTATTTTCCTCATTAGTTATCACAGATGAATAATTTCTAGGTATTTAACAGATCTGGTATGGATAGAGCAGCTAAATTTCATACCCAGCATGACAATACTCAACAGAGATATTGTTTGGTAGGAGGATGTTTTTATTTGTGCATTCAGCCTTGCCTCCACTGATGTAAAATTAGATCTTCTCTGGACTTCAGTGTTGTATAAAACCTGGGCTGAAAATAGGAGCCAATGTCTCCTTGGTGTCTGGTGACCACCCTTGAGTCAGGTTTTCTGATAATATATTGAAGCTCCCTTCCCTTATCACAGACTAAGATGCCCATAGCCATCCCTCTCTGCCATTTTACCCCTAATCCTGATCTGTGCCTGATGCTTCCCAGGTCTCTGAATGCGTAAAAAGCCTTGACTTTGCAGGTCACTACCCCAGAATATTCTTCTTCCACGTAGTTACTCAGCTGACTTGCAATCTTGCTGCTGTTTCCAATTGCAGTCCTGAAGTTTGTAAACTCTTCCAGTGTGTTGCAGCATGCAAAGAAATTTCCTTCCTTGCCCTCCCTCCCCACCATTTGTCAGGTGCCCACAAGTGTCCCCTAGAAGAACTGAAAGAACAGGTTTGGTTACAACAACAAGTAGTCAGACCTGCTCCATACGAGAGTAACAGCGGGATGGTTTTTTGACCATTAGTCCAGGCATGGAGGACACCAGACAGGCTTCCAACAGGAGGCAAGTGGCCAGAAAAGTGGTTGCTGGAGTCCAGACTGGTGGAAAGCTCTGTAGTTTGGCCATATATCAAGTATACACACTTTGTGGATCAGAAATAGAAGTGACAGTAATAAACTCCCTAACAACATTGTGCATCAAATCTGATGGCTGTCTTGTTTGGGGTTTTTAAATTTATTTTAAAGTAAATCTTAATTTCCTTGCCAGACCAATGCCAATTTTTTGTTCTGTAAGATTTCAGTTTCTTTTAGGAAGTACTGTGAAGATGAATGACGGGATCCCCAGTGTGTGGATTCTGTGTCATTATATTTTACAGTTAATGACAGATCAGTTTCTACGCTGATTTCATTATTTACTCTTACTATTACTTTTTACTCCCTAGCCATGCTATATGAAGCAGGCACCCAGGGTCAAGAAGTGCTAGCTGGGGAGGGTAGTATTTGCCTTTCTCAGCCCACTCATTAAATCTACCCTTTTAAAATTGCTTATGGATAGTTTTTAAAGGAGCACCCAGCGAGAGGTCTGGGATAGATGGTTTTAAGCACTGTATTTGCTCATTCAGTGCTTCCTGCCTGGACTCAGCTGTGCTGAGAAGCAGCAGAGGTGACTCAGAGGTTTGGACGTGGCTTGTAATTTCAGTTCACACAACCCACAGGCACATGACTTCTTTTTCCACATTATTACTGAGTTATGGTACAGCGAATCTTAATGACCCCCAATGAAACGCTTCCCTACACCAAGCAAGGAAAACCACTGTCCACAAATTCCCCATTTTCTTTCTCTTGCCTCTATTAAAATAATTAATCACGTGAGGGAAAAGCACACACAGGCTTGCCTTGAGGTCACAGTGAAATGATACATCACAAAGGCCATAAAAACGCTATAAACATGAAAGTACGAGTAGTGTTAAAAAAAAACCCTCTAGAAAATAAACAAACCAGAGAAGAAGTGAGAACCTCCACTGACACACAGTATTAGTATTTGCCAGATGAAGGACTTCAGCAGGGAGCACAAGGGCTCTGCAGGAGGGTTTTTGGTGGTCAGGAGGCAAGCAGCAGGTGATGCTGGAGAGATGAAGGAAAGCCTTTTCCCCAATTCACGCTGAGAGAAGGCACGCTGCAGCCTCACCAGGGCTGGCACGGCTCCTGGCATCCTCCACCAAATGGTGGCTGTCAGTGCAAGTGATGGCTGTGTGTGCTTAGTGCCACCCAGGAGGGTCCTGAAGGACATAACCAGGAAAGCTGTTGCCTGATGCTCACATTATTTCTCACCTTAACATCTCCAGGCACTAGTAAGCCAATTTTTCTGCTAGGCTAGCAGAGAATTGCAGCACCCAGGCTTAGTGAGCACAAGTGCCCATTGTTGTTGAAGTAGGTCAGGGAAGAGCAAGCTGCCAGGTTGGGCACGCTGTGCCAGAGCGGGTGAAATCTGTTCCTCTCCCAGCTCCTGCTGTTCCCAGGAAAGGCACAGAGGACACTCACAAGTCAGCTTCTGACAGTGCTGCGCTGCTGCCAAATGATCTTCCTCCACAAGCACAGGCAAGGTCAGAAAAGGGAGTGAAGGTGTTTGCCTGAAGCAGAGGTGGCCACTGCCTCTGACCTGGGGCTTCTCAAAGGGGACCCTGAGACTGGGGGATTGGCGCTGCACTGCGCAGAGGGGAAGGATTTGTCCACGTGCCTGCAATCAGAGCCATGTTCACCTCCCAGAGATGGGGCAGCGCCATCCCCGCGTGCCTGCCGAGTTCTGCCTCTCCACACAGCTCTGGCATGGAGTCTGCCTGCATTAGCACCGCAGGGATTGGACTGGACAGTCTGCAAAACAAAAAAATGCATGGTACACCACTGCAGTGGCAATGCATTCAAATGCCCACACTAAGACGAGAAAATATTTTGTTTGCTTATGGAAATACCATTTTCTTCTGTACTCTAGGCCTGTCTCACATAATTCAGAGGTTAAGATGGGAATAATCCAGGGGACTGGTATAACCTAATACTACCAGAGCCAGAGATAGAATTTCATGCATGGAAAAGAAAATTGATTCTATCTAAATATATTTCTTCTTATAAACCTGGTTCTTCTCTAGTAGGCCTTGAGGAAAGCAGGAATAATATTAGAGCAAATCTCTCTATTGCAGCTGCTGACTTGAGGTGCTAGGTCAGAAATAT
This sequence comes from Struthidea cinerea, assembly GCA_013397865.1. Lineage (NCBI taxonomy): Eukaryota > Metazoa > Chordata > Aves > Passeriformes > Corcoracidae > Struthidea > Struthidea cinerea. Next base: position 37,065 of record VZTI01001624.1, on the reverse strand, counting down.
TTAGTAAAATAGCCTTTAAAGCATGAAAGTGCACAGCAGCTTAAAAACATATACAATAACTAACAGGACATGATCTTTGCAATCATTTCTTTATTACGTCATGTTTCATCATTTGCTCTAATTGAGTTTTGCAGTTTTGATCATGTCTGCTTTCTAATTTTCTCCCTCTACTCTGTCAAGAAAAAAGGATGATATGGCAACAAGAATAAAATTAAGATTCTGTGGCTATGTAAATAGCTGGAAATTAGCATGGACTAAGTTACAAATAAATACAAATATGCATGATTTACAGGAAGGAGAAAATGTGTTCATAATGCAAACTGCAGCAAAATTTCTGATCATAGCATAACCCTGGAGTGTTAAACCCCTGGAGTGTGGAACTCTAACAGGAATAGGCAACAAAGTTCACTCTGTGAAAAGAGTTTTAATTGAAGAAATACAGAAGCAGAGGAGAAACTACTGATGAAATGATAATGTGTCCCCAAAGGAACTTCTACTGGGGATAAAGTAAAAGGAGTTAACTGTTTGGATGGAATCCAAATAAACTTTATGTTTCATATTACTTGTTTCTTTTTGCACCAGGGAAAAAAAAGCCAACCAGAGTTTTTACCTTATTAATGGAAATCAATTAGAAACAGTCGAAAAATCAAATAGAAGCCAAGTGAAATGCAGAGCTGACTAGAAGCTCTGAAGGAAATGTTCTTTGTTTCAACTAGGCTATTAGAAAACAAAATATAGAAGCAGTAAGAGCTTCAAAGAAATGCAGTGGACCAGATCCAAATCCCAGCAACACACTGGGCTGGAAAAGCTTCACTGGACCGTCTAATTTATTTAACACTTTCAATTCCTAGAAGTGCACCAGTTATAAAAAGTACAGCATATATTAAAAACCACATTGCATTTCCTTGAAATTTATAAATGGCTGCTAGATTTGAGCTCCTATTTTTCATTTAAAAACCACTTAGTATAACCAGAAGCTAAATAGTTTGGGTTACTCAAAGCAGGGGAATGCAAACAAAAGAAATCTTGGGCGCTGAAAGATTAAGAATGGCTATTGAAAAAAAGAAAAGTTACTCATACAATTTTATGTTTAATTCTGCTAGATATTTCTTTGTTTCTTGTAAATGCAAGTTTTGTCGTAGTTTTAAGGGTAAGATGCTGAAGTTAAGGTACAGTCCCTCTGCAAGACCGAGCTAGTGTCACTCTATGTCCCACACTGTGTCAGAGCTAGCTTCATTGAGCCAACTACCAGCGTGAATCCTGAGATGGGGGTGTGAAAAGGAGGGAAGAAATGCTTCAGCTTTCCTGCCAAGGTGTCTAAAGGCAATAGAGAAGAAGTCTTCTCCTCTCCCATTCCTCAGTGACTTTTCCTGCTTCCCTCCTGTTGCATCCTCTGCACCTGCAGGAAGGTGGCTTCTAGTATCTCAAGGCACAAAGCTATATCCCCTTTAGGAAGGAAATCAAGAGCTAATTCTCAGTCAGTGTAAACTGGCTCGGGTGCATGGGCTTCACTGGGTTTACACAAACTAAACCAACACACTGCAGAGGATACAGAGCATTTCAAACCCTTTAAAAACATTTTGACAAGGTAGCAAACTTACAGACACATATGGTATGTGTGAAGAGGGTGAAGTCTGAGGATGAAGAAGATGAGTCAATGGGAGAACAGCCCAGAGAGCAGTGAGGTCAGGAAACACACCTCGTGCATACACATGGGGATGTACCCACACATCCACACGTCTGTTTTCTGTGTTATTGATAGAACCATGTCTGCTTTGACATGGATGACCTGACATCCCAGGTCAGGCTGGGATATGAGCTCAAGTGACCTTAATTCCCCTCAAAGGGGGCAAACTTTGTACCATGATCCAGAAATCAGCCAGAACCTGACACAGTGGGCTTTACCCAGCAACCTGGAAAGCTGTGACCGGCTCTCAGGGCCCCACTGATGGCCAGCAGGACAGACGAAAGGGGAAACTTGCACTGTCTGCAGACGAACAGGAGCCTTTCCTCTCTATTGCTGCCAAGCCAGCACTTTTCATCAACATCCAATCAGCGCCAGAAATTCCTTAAAAGAAAAAAGAAGCTCTTTGGAGCAGAGTCCTTTTGTGTATCATCCCAGAGCACAAAGGGGCCCCTAGCTCTCAGGAGGGCCTCTTAGGTACTGGCTCAGTATCACAAACTGCAATAATGAAAATAATTTATAGTATTATTTTTGTAAGCAGGGATTTTCCCTGTCTTTCTCTCCCTCTGGAACTTGCCAGTTTAGAGGAGAAGACAATGGCTTCTTCGTTACTGCTGGAAAAGCAGAAAAAAAGATTTTTGTTGTTGTTGTTATTGTTGTTATTGGAGGAGATACCAAAGAAATGAAAAAGTGTTTATATTCCCATAGGCCTTTGTGTAGCTGTAAGCGTCTCAAAGGCAAGACAGGAGCTTGGAGAACACACAGAGATGTAAAATCCAGGCTCAGCTTTAGCCTCTCTGCTGTGCAGAGACAAAGCACCAGTCAAAATATCTGTGTCAGTGAGTGTTTGCATGTACAGGTGAAAGCAAGAGTGATAAGAAGATGCAGGGAAATAGAGAGAGGGAGAAAATGGATGGCTACTAGGGAGGGACTGAAAAAGAGAAAAAGAGATATATTTAGTCACAGTAAATTTTGTTATAACCGGTGCAAATATTTCACTTATAGCACTTTTTAAAAAAAATTATATTAAAACAAATGTTTAGAAAAGAGGAATTTCAGTATTTACCTTCTTTTTAATGCAGCCTAAACACTCAATTCTAGCTTGGAATTTGAGTTTTACTCCTGTCACAGATCAAAAAGCAGGAAAAAATCTATCAGATAATGAAATGAAGGAGAAAAGAAGCTAAAACATAAATAAAGGGGGGAAAATGCAAACCTGAAAACTTTGATAATTCTTGTTTCTGACAAAATGTATATATCATTGAGCAAAAAAAGTGTTCCTGTTAAAAACCAACATTATTCTCAATTAATCTGAACAGTGCCAGGCTCATTTTTCAATGACATCTTGTTATTATTATATATTACATTCATTACAGGAGAGCCCAGAGGTTCTCAAGCTTCTGTCATGCTGAGTAAGTACAATATTTAGGAAAGATTATCCTCATCTTAAACAACTGACAAGTTGACTAGGGAGAGGATGCAGCAAGCAGGAAAAGAACATAAGAGAAGATGGAGAGGAGGAATAAGGAAAGGGACCATGGTGAGAACATCAGAAGCCCAGCTGGAGGGATTTACCACATATTTCACAAGCACCTTCTCCTTTGACTTGTATACAAACAAGCCATGGGCTCTGGTGTGTGCCCCAGAAGTCACCTTCTCCACGATCAGTGAGTACAGCGGGACTGAAAAGGCAGCTGAGGGTGGCTGGCTCCCCGCTGATACAAGCAGTGTGGTGGAGCCCCACCAAATGGCACACAAGTCACTGCCAGGACACAGGTCAGCTCTGAAGCGATCACACACCGGAGAAAGGCAGGAGAATAGATTAAGCACATACACAGCATAATTCCTCCTTACACATGAGTACCTTTCCAAAGCACCCAATGAACTGAGAAATGCAGCAACTTGTAGGCACGAGCAACACATCTAAGGCCCCGAGAACTTTGGGATTGCCCTCCATTAGCCACAGCCTCCTGCCTCCCTGCTCACTCATGCCTGCCACTTACACTAAAAGCACAGTTGCCATGGACAGAAGGGCTTTCAAGTCTGTCAGCATGGCTGTGCCAAGCTCTGACTTGGTCTGCTGTAGGTGGTTTAGTGGCCCCAACACTGAGACTTTTGCTCTAATTCTCCTATATAACTTTGCATAGGGTGAGGAAGAGATACTCAGTTTCCCCATCTACAACGGGCTTTTTTTTTTACCCAAAAGTTCACAAACCGAGACCTTCCTTTCATGCCCATTTTTGTTGTATTGACCTCAGAAGTGTCATCTGTTGAGTATGAAGCTGCTACTCATTTCTCCCTGAGAATGGAGTCATGCTGTACTTGTTCACAGAAATCCATGCCTGTTCCTCACTCCAAGTGTCGTGAAAGGCTGAGGACTCTTCTTTCTTCAGCCTTTGACACAAGTGCACCTGCACCAGCAAGGCACTACCATGCCTGGTGCATGTCAGGGAGCATCTTCTCATGCACTGAGACAAAAGAGGTGGTAGGTCTCACCACCATTTACCAGCACTGGACCTTTGCTATCTCCCCATGGGTAAAGGACAACCACTGCTGGCTACTTTGGAAGCAATGCTTTGTCTGCTTATTAGAAAGAACTGCAGCTGCATACAGCGACAACATTGATATCCTCTGTTCAGAGACAGCTCTTTTACAGAAGGGAAATTCTATCATTTACTGCTCTGCGCTATTTTCAGGAAAATATCTGCTAAGGAATTTTCCACTACGAGTAAAAGGTCTAGAAAATGTCTCCCCAGCCTTCATTATTTGTATTAAAGTACGCTGACACATGCTCTTGTGACTTTCCCAAGACTTGAGAAAGACAAAATTAAATTAAAAAAGTATAGCAATTTAACCTCTTTTTTTTTTAAACAATGACTCAGAGTGTGTGTGAAAGAAAACATTTTATGGCACTTGTCTGAGATTTCCCATGGTTGGTAAAACTCCCCCAGTAACAACTGCTCAGAGTATCACTGTCCAGAAACTTTAGCATTAGCAGATTTATGTCTTTTCTATTACCTGCAGCAATAAACTACCTTAAAAAAATCCTCTTGTTCCCTAACTACAAATTGAATTTCAATAAATGCATGTAATATAGCCACAGGAAAGCACAAGGCAGAGTTGTGTGAAGTCTTAAAATTTTACATGCAGTTTTCATTGCCTCAGAAGTTTGATCAGATATTGTCCAATCTTAATGTATCTGTACTCCCTGGGCTACAAAAGCAAAATACACCTGAGTCAAAACCTTCTGCTTTAGTCAAATTAAAGGCATAAAAAAATGGAATGAGAAGTGGAAGAACTAAAATGGGCTTGTGGCCTTCAAATTCTCTGGTTGGCTAGTAATAGGGGAACCTTGGCCCAAACTCAAACAGCTTCAGGGTTGTCATAAATCGGAAGAAGGATCTTTGGGTTACACTGACATAGCTGGCATATTTCTAATTTCTTCAGCCTTGCTCATGAGATTATACAACCTTGTTGCATGACAACCCCTGTCTACTACTTCAGGTGAATTTGCTGCTCCAAAGAGAAGATGATTCAGTGGCTTTCTGCTCCCTTTATACCTGCAGTCTAGTATAAAGCAGCCCAAGGGAACTGGGCTTTTAATGCCCAGTGCCTGAGTGCTATTAAATTAGCTACATCTGCCCATTAAACTCCCAACCTCACCTGTGGCAATTCCTCACCTTTGAAAGGTTACTATTATTCTCATCATTATCTGTATCCTGGTAGAGGCTGAATAGCCACACAGCTTTAGCATTTTTTTAACACACATCAATCTTTAGTGTGTAACAGAGAGCCCTTCCAAGTTGCTTCAAAGGGTCAATGAAGGCCCACTTGCAGGCACAGTCCCACTGATACCTTCTGTGAGTCTGTGGTGGTTAAGTAAGAGAAGGATATGTGTGTGCATCATCAGTACTTCAGAGGTGCGGGTTGTGCACCGTCCCACTTCTCCTTTCTTTCTTCCTCCTATACGGGCATGTCCCTACAGAGCATATTCTCAGTAAAGCTTTGGTGAGAGGCTCCCAACCTGTGGTCTCTGCTGAGGGGTTATCAGCTGGTCTGTGAAATTGATGTTCCACAAAAATGTTTTAAACTTATGAACTCCCTCTGGCTTCATGGGTGGTCTGGGAAAAAGAAGGTTGAAACTGTTTGAGCTGTTCGAGAACCAGTGGTTTAGGCAACAAACTCCCACTGGCATCAGAACAGGCTGTGGTTAGGAGCTAAGCACAAGTACAGCCGTGCACAAAGGTCCTGCAAAAGCACACAGCTTTTATTTTGTCAAGACTCATCATGATCCTGCTACCAAAATGCTGATCACGGTCCTGCCATGCATCATGCAAACAATATACAAGCAGTGCCAGCAGACAATTCTGTGCATTTCCAGTCACAGCTTTTCTGAGGATTTGGCTGTGCCAGAGGTGGCACTGAAGCCCACAGGACAAGCAAATGAACCACTTCTCATGCTGAATACTACGGTAAACCATAATGTCTGTGATCACTCTTCTTCCAAAAGCGAGCATGCAAACAGTCGTCTGCGTTTGCGGACAAGGCTCCTTCACGTCACGATCTGCAGCATCACATCCATCTTGGCAATAATAAGTCGGCAATGACTGGCAGCAGAAGGTGCTTATGGCATCACTGGACAGCATTTCACCAGCTCCTGCGGAGCAGGATAGCAATGACACCATTGTCACCATCGGCTGAAAGAGAATCAATACTGAAGGTAACGTTTGGCATTTCAGGACTAGCTTTTTACTGGTGGACATGAGATAATCAATGCTGGCCTTTAGTACGGAGATAGTTCAGCATTCCCCTTTCAGAAAACGTGGTGCTGTGTATCAGACTCCACAAGTGCAGGTAAATCCTGACTTCTAATGGCTGCTATCACACATAGCACTTTCAAAATGATTTATTGACAATAACCCAGCAGGTTCCTCACTGGATTTTCAAAGGATTTCACGACAACTTTTCTCCTTGATTCACACATATGTCTGGTATTTCTTTGGCCAAAGAAAGATAAATTTGGCTCAGTTTTGACCAACCTACTTGAATTTTGCAAGTAATAAGAGCTCATGCATTAAACCACAGATTTGGTCCCTGCTGGCTGAATCTTCATGACACATGGCCTTAAATTTCATTTAAGTACAAGGCAAGGATATGGAGTAGATGCCACTACTGAAGGTAGAGTCATAACTCAAGAGCTTCTAGGTGGCAGAATGTCTTAATGACACAACTGAGAACATAAGAGACTGACCTCGGAAAGTGAAATAAATGAGCTTGCCTGCCACATTTTCACTTAAAGAAGTCAGTAATGATTAGAAATAAATGCAGATTCACTTTGGAGCAATATAATTCAATACAACAAACACATTTTGAGCAGAAAACATAAAGCTGAAAGTTACTCAGGGTGGAGAGAAAATGATAATAAATTATGCAAATCTATAGGCAGAGGGACTAACACTAAATATCATAGAAAATCACAGTACGATGAGTGAACACAGCTCCAGTAACATGCAGTGGTGTGTTGGGACAACCTGTAGACAAAAGAAAGTTCTGACATGTCAGGTTTGGTCAGAGAAGGTGGCAAAAGCAGATCATATGGGATGATCATACAAAATAAAACCCAACAGTGCTGCTAGGGTGTAAGCACTGAAAAGGTCACATTCCCCAAATGAAGCACTGTGTGGTGGCCACTCTGCTGCTCTGAAACCAGAATACCATGAAAAGGCACCTCAAATAGGTACAAACTGCAGCTTACTGCCCTTTTCTGCCTGCAGCTGGCCCGAGTGCCAGCACGGCAGACAGAAGAGCAAATAACACTATTTGAAAGCTTTCCAGCTAGGGCTAGATTTTAGTGCAATGCAATTTAAAACACAGTAATCTAAGTCTATAAGTGACAGTTTCGGCTTATTTTTAAGAGGAGCAATTTAAGATTTGCAAACCCTTGGTTGTATCCAGGTAGTTTCTGCAAGCTGCATGTGTTCAGGAAGGCAAACAATATGCCAACCAAGTCAGGGCAAGCTGGTAGTAAACTAAACTACACTTAGATTATTGCTGATGATGAAAATGCAACTTGGTTCGTCTTCAGTGAGGAGATGGAATCTTTAATACATTCTTACAGTCTTTTGCAATTAATTCTGCCTCTGCCAGAGCCAGGCAATTAAATCTGCAGCTCAGTCTTTGCTTTACTAAGCTCTGTCACATTTTCTAGAAGTTCTGGTGAAAGGAGCCTGCAAAGAGGAATTCTAAACTTCTGCCAGTCAGTCCTGTATAGAATTACTCTGCTCTGCATCCTCCAGATTCTATAAAAATAAAAGCATTTATGCAATCCTTGACTTGATGGCTGCAAACAGATGACATGCCTAGATCAAGCACGTTTCTGAGTTGCAACCACGTGTTACACAAAATGATGATGTTAAAGAAGAGCTGATAGATATGAGTCTTGTCAGCTGCATTCTCCTGAAGTAACTGTGGATTCACAGTGGAGATTTACACTTAGCTTCCCTTGTATCATTTGTGGCAGCTTTCACTATCTGTCAGCAGAAATTTCATGACCGTTGTGGGGAAAAAAGGTGTAGCCTGGGATGGCAATGCATCAGATATCTAGTAGCAGCAATCAACAGCAGTTGTTGTGCAATAAGTAACGACTAATCAGCTTGGCTGTGTTGTGCATTCCTTAATACGCTGCCACAGCCCCCACCTTCCAAGATGGACTGTAAACCACCTGTTTAGGATCATACTCAAGAAGGTTGTGGTTTGCACATTTTCTTGTTCTCGTTATTGCTCATGTCATTAGACGAGATTCATTTGATGCCATTACTTGTGCTCGTTAAAATCTTTGTGACTAGAATGTGGTACAGGATCAGAATTTTAATGCCTCATATATTCTCTGAGAGATGATGGCAATAAACGCTACTGCTTTGACCTTCTCTGGGTTTTATAATTTGATTCACTGATCTTCTCCCTTCATTCATCTCCATTTGTGCCCATATAGAGAATGAAAAGCCAGAGAAGAACTATTGTTTCCAACGGACAAAAATATTTACAAAATTTAATGTCCCCTATTTGTAAGCACATCAACAGTTTGTAGCCTTTCATCATCTGCATTAAGCATTAATATCCTGCCTTTCCTTTGAGACAGGGATTTCTGTGGGGAGGCAGAATGGCAATGTGCAGGTTCTTTAGCGTCACGGGAACACTACAAAGCAGCCTGGTGACTATCCATACCTGTGACAGTACTTGCAGTGAGGAATGGGGAAAAGGACTTCTTGTTCAGTGCTCTTTACTAGAGTGACCTTAAAAGAATTTCTAGGATTTTATTTTAGGTGATCATGAAGGTGTATCAGTGACCAATTAACCCCATCACTGCAAAGATTTCCTCAAGCTTTCTTTATAGCTGGCCCACTATTACTGTATGTAGTCAGTAGGATACAAAAGGTGCTCAGAACAGGAATATCCAGGTGAAGATGTGTTAGGCATACTGCCAAACCTCAGCCACCAAACTCAGGAGCTTATTTTAGAAGCCTAGATTGGACACATCTCCCACAGCTCCCTGGGTAGAAAGACAGAACATTTTAGGACTCATTTGGCCTGTTTTAGACATCACCCTAAGTTTTCTGTATAGGCAGTGAACTGAAGAAGCTCTTTCAGAAGATGATCTATAGCACCTGAATAAGACAAATACGCTGGATTGCTGGCTGGAAGGAGCTGTCTCTCTTTCCTTTGCCTGTTGAGGGAGAGCAACCCTTCCATACAAGCTCCTAAACTGGGGCTTAAAACTAGGCAGCATGATTACCTCCCCTACTCAAAACACTTGACCTGGATGCTCCTGGGAGGTGAAAATGGAGTGTTGTCTGGTGCACACTCCCTGCAACAGCAACTCATGATTTGAGGGGGTGTTTCTTTCACAGGCTCATTGACTTGAGGGATTTCACCTAATTTATAGCACAGGTTCGGCTGTAGTGTTTGAAACGAAATTGCTTGAGCTTGTCCATAAAGAACGAGAAGATTTCAGTGTGAAGTGTGACAGAATAATTTATTTTTTTACCTATTTCCTTTTACAAACATCTACTTTTCAGCAGGCAGATTATTAAATGAGTCCCCATTTGCTCCTGCACTCTGCTATGCCTTGGTACAGCAGAAGGACTGTACATGGGGGTCCATTATTCCATGAATCTCCTATGAATTCCAGCTCCAGATATATAAAGCTGCCATGAAAGGCCAACTTTCTTTCCCCTGTCACAAGAATTTACTCATCTAGCTTTGGGCAGGGACTTTTACAGGTCACCAGTACATCAAAAATATATCAGCACTAAAACATGGCCCAATTTAGCCTCATACCCAAGCCAGAGCTCTTTTGGGAACAGACAAAGCAGGTACCTGCCCAAAGCAGCATCCTGCTGAAGGGAGGTAAAACACTTGTGACGGCTGCTGGCTTTGTGACTGACGGAGCGTGGGAGAGCTGGAATGGCTGCTGCTCTTCCCTCAGGGTCACTGTGGGAAGGTGTGGCTGCTGGCTACTACTCTCAGGTGAAGCAATGGAGTGGTGGTCATCACCCCATCCTCCCAGCTTCCTGGCTGCAGGAGCAGAAATTCCAACTTCTCTGCACACTCCCCTGCCCTACTCTCCTTGCCTTTCTCTTCAGGCGTGCCCCAACCAACCTCCAGCCCCTCAACTGTGGGGTGAGAACGCTCACATCTGGGAAGCCTTTGTAAGCTCTGGCCACAACTTTAGAAAAAGCATTTAGGGATGGTCTTTTGATGGCATTTAGCAGCCCTCATGTCATACTCAGCAGGAGACTTGGTACATGGTGGGTTAGGCAACCTGGTGTCTGAAAAGCAGAATTCTGTCTGTTCTTTCCCTCTGCAGCCAGGCAGTGCCAACCGTGGAGGTAGTCGACTGATGGCACCTGCAAGCAGAGTGCCCCACAAAATCACTGCTGTGGTCTCCAAACCCCCGAAATCTCCCCAGAGCATGGGGGAGCTCACCTGCAATGGCAGCAGGCTGGCAAGGATGTGGGCTGGCTGGCACCAAGAGGGTTACACTACTGGCTCTGAAATAAAATAAACTGGGGAGAAGAACACATATCATCAAAAGCAATTGCTAAAACAGGATAATGAGGGAAACCCCTTCTTCCCTCTAGAAAAGCAGCAGTGAAATTAAGGATTCAGTGGCATATTCCTTGTATCCACTCCAGACGGATCCGTGTGAGACAGATCCGCAGACAGGTTAGGAAGGACCAGGCAGTAGGATGCTCAGTGAGAGGAACCGACAGCCTTAGCAGGAGAAGATTGGTGCCTAGGCAATTTCAGGGTGATATGACAGGTCAAAGCACCAATGTAGAGATAAACATGATTTCACACTCAAACATATTTAGAAGCTGTTGTCCAGTACAGTACCTAATTTGACATGATTGTGAAGCAGCAAGACAACAGTCATGGTCTTACTTTCCATCATGACACAGTTTTATCCTGATTGGGCCAAACTTAAGGTAAGTACCACTGACAGAAAATTAAAACCTTGCAGGAACACAAAAAAAGAAGGAGGTCCCCTGTCTAGTCAGAGATGTAAAATTACCTGTATAAAAGCCAAATATATCAGGTTAGGCATTTTTTTACTGGATTTGTGTTTTGTTTGTTGGTGGTTTTTTTCTTTAATCCTGTACAGGTACAGGTAACTACAAGAATAGGTGCTGCCTTGTTTTACTGCAATGTCTCAAAGTTACACTTTTTACATGTTTACCTAAATAACTGCTTGTTTAGCAGGAAAAATGTGAGATTCTTTTGTCCTTCTTGTTGGAAAGGAGATATGAGATGCCGTTTCAATAATTTCTCTGGTTGTGTTTTATAAGTGCATATTTATTCATATGTTAATGTCAATACTTAATTTCCTTTATATTAGACTATTCATATAGCATTTTCCAGACATAATTCTGGAACTTCTGAGCAGTAGATGAGGAGCTCTGAAATCAGGTGGTGTTTTTACTTACTAGTTGGAGGAAAACAAGGATATGAGAGATGCCAAAGCAAATATTTCTGCTTCAACTTGAGAATGGAGGGCCCAAGAAAAAGAGAAAATATCTCAGCTTTAATTTGGGCAATGGGCGAGGTGAAGTAAGAGGACAGAATTTTGACCTTTCTTGCTTGGGAAGGGCTGAGTCAACTTGTCTGGCAGTGAATGATCATTCAGCATGGAAGAAATAAATTTGAGTAGCTTGCAGAAAGATTATTTGAGAACAACTATCTGCAAAAGCCTGAAAAGCAAGGTCAAACTCTCTTTAGACATACAATGGTGTGAATCCAGAGCAGTTCTAGTTGAAGCAAACTGAGTTATGCACTGATGTAAATGAGATCAGACATAACTTGCTGTCAACACAGTCAAATTTTAAGTTGATCAAAGAACAAAATCTTCCCTTGTGTATATTCAGAACTTATCTGATGACTGTAGACAGATTTAGATGGAAATATTTCCTCCAAAGAATTCAATAAGTCAAAGTAACTTCTCAGTGTGAGAAGGAATAAGTCAGTTTTTTTATAAAGGGAACACGAAATCAGAAAATATGTGGCCGTTTTAAAAATCATAGAACAACTTCTTTGCAGCCTGTTGAGTTGTGTATCACTTCCAGTGATTACATTTTCAGTCACTGCTGATGTACTGAATGCAACATGACTACTTCATAGATTATTTTAAAAGAGCTGGAGTGCTGGACTCTAGGATGGAGGAGAATTTTATGCCAACGCTGGCTAGAACGGGAGCTGTCAAACCCCATCCTTTTATTTTCCCTTCATCTTGCTCAACTACATCAACTCCGTTTATTTCAGATTAAAGGCTGCAATACTGTCATTAAACATTGGCATTAACACTGGGAACCCAGTCTGCTGCTGTGGTTGGCAGTGCCAACACAAGCTAATCATTCAGTGCCTCTGAGGTCTTTCACTTCCATCTTTTTCTTTTGAACTCCAGCAAGCTGATTCCAGATCCTGGCATTCCAGACATCTTGTTCAAACCCAGGTGAAAACACAGCACAGGGGCCTCCTGCCTGCCACAAGAGTACTGAAATGCTGTATGATGTTCATGGTACTGCCCCACATGGGTTTGCCATCGTGCCCCAGTTCTGCTGAGGGGGCTTGTCCATGGAAGTGAGAAGATTACCTGGTTCAGCAACCTTCAAATCCATCAGCTGTATTTGCTAGGCAGGAGTGTGGGTGATTATCAAAACTCCCAGCTGCCGGCACAACTAACACTGCTGGTGATGATTGTTTCAAGCCGGCCCAGTTTTCCTGATGGAAGAAACCAGTCTAAAATTGGGGAACACTGTGGTTGCCTAGGCAAGATCTAGACGAAGCAGACTGTAAACATTGTGTCTGGCATCCAAATAACTTTGCCAAAGGCCAGTCCCAGAACATCTCAGTCTCCCTATCCTAACCATCTCATAAATGGTGCCTCAACACTACAAAATCTCTGTAACTTTGTGCTTTTTATCAGAATTTCACCTCACCACAGCACTTTGATTTCTTGATTGGTTCTTCTGAGGGACATCATGCCAATGGGCCAGGAATACAAGCAGAATAGGAATAAAGAATCTCTTTACTGGACATATACCTGTTCCCAAGACAGCAGTAGATGTGTGTACAGTTCTCCAGCACAACACAGTCTTTCAGCATGTTCTATATGTTCGGTCTGTTCTCATCTATTTGTGAGTCAGAGGTCTAGGGGTACCTCAAGTTATCCTGTCTCTTCCTTTGGCAGCTTTCTTTTCTGTAATATGATCCACAGAAGCCCTTGCTTAGATATGCAAATTTATTTTATATTAGACTGGTTCTGGAATAAAGTCAAGGAACGGCAGTAAGAACATAAAGCAGAAATCAGAATCCTCATTTTCATCCAAGCACCCAAACTACAGGGTGATTCTTGCACCTCTTCCCTCTTAACTTGGCTTAGTGATTCACAAATATCTCTTGCCACAGTTACTCAGTCCCAAGGAGATATTTATGGAATGCTGGCACTAAGCTAAGCTAGCAACCTGGTAAAATAAATCATACTGGTGCTAGGACAGAAGTTGTGGATTTGACTCTGCTCAAACAAAAACTGAACCTAGGTCTACTGTCTCCTGAAAAGCACTCTAGCTCCTACCTAAACCACCCAAAAGCTTGCATAAAAATGTGCAAAACCACTTCTCTTTAAAAATGTGAGACCTACATTTGAAACTTTGGAAGATGAGACAAAGATCTGTAATGTTTGGGACATTACAGATGTCCAGGGCTGTTTTCAGGACATCAGGACCATCTTTAAATGCTTATTTTGGTGGCTTCTGAAAGTAACTGTGACAAGAGCAATGAGCAGCTTTGAGCGCTTGTTGTCAGGCCATGATGTCCCCTTCAGTCAATTTGAAAAGAAGTTATAATGCCTAAATTAAGCGTCTGTAACAAATGACCTGCTTATCAGGCTGTGTAGAGGCTACCTAGGGAACATGTCATGTCACACCCTGGGGTCTTGCTGCTCCTTGCACCTCTTTGTACCCTGCTTTCCTTTGCATGGAAAGCAGGTTTGGGGAGACAGCATACACTCAGTTCTTGCTCCAAAATTGTATTGGGATGTGATTGGGATAAATGAAACCAAGGAGTTAGGAAATTCTTCTGCTGTTCTAGAAACGAAGCCTTCAACTATCATGTCTATTTATATTCATAACTTATATAGCAAGGGAGGCTACTCTGGGAAGCTCATCTTAATTAATTACAGACACAAGTAAGCAGTTAGGTCACTGCAGCTGCTAGTTCTGATATGGCCCCCAGGTCTGAGGCCAAGGGGCAGTGTAAAACCTGTGCAGAAAACACAGATTTCTACAGGAGATACTGTATTTGCATTTTTCTATTCATTATCCTTTGCCTTCTTTGCTGCCTGAAATGCTGCGATACCAAAATCATGCATATAGGATTGATTTGGGTTATCAGGGAGTGCGTTGGGAAGGAGACTGAGTGCCCATCGTGACAGGTCTAGTGGATTTGGTAGTAGCTGGGATATTTTTTGCCACAGAAGCTGAAAGCACCCTGTGGCTGCTGTGGGATGTGCCTACAAGGGACAATTATGTGTGTGCTCTGGCATGTGGGTGTGATGGTAATTGTTCACAGCTGCACGCATGAAGAAAACCAGCCCTGGGCAGGCTTCACTTCTTGCTCATTCCTTTCTGCCAGATGTTTTTTCACTTCTGTAAAATTTTCCTGCTCTTGAGAATCAGAAAGAGGACTCAGGGCTCTTCTCAGCTGCTCTCAGGAGCAGGAGGTGAAAGCTCTGTGCCTTAGGGAGGGGTACTGAGCTCTACTGAACAGCCCCTTGACAGCAGGAGATTGGATAAGATTTGAGTGAGGTCCATGACTCCTGTCCTGGGCCAGCAGGAAACCAGAAAAACACAACTTATGGCTATTCTGGAATTCAGGAAGACGATGCCCCTGTGGCTTAACAGACACCTACGGTCTTCAAGTGACCTCTGGGATGCTCACCATCCTTCATCTGGAAAACACAAAGGCTAGAGCTGAGCTTTCCCCAGCTGCCCAGGCTTCAGCCTCTCTGAGAAGATCATGTCCCATACTGCCAGCTTACACTAACACCTATCAGCATTAGTACCTGATCTGGAAACCTCTTCTTTTATGACTGACCTGGCAGGCACACCTGCAGTACACCATATGGTCCCCACCCCATAATAATTACCAGCATTCTCTACCCATTTTCCAATAAATGAGCAATTCCATATCCCATTATAAAACTGACCAACAGTCTGTTCCCTACAGCCTGCCCAGCCCCTGTCTCACATCCCTACCCACCTTCATGTGCCTCATCCCACCTGCTCCTCTGTGGGCTGCCCTTCTGGGTGAGGAGAAGGATTCCTGCGCTGAGGCTGTTAGGAGATGTCTTTGAAAACATGTGCAATGTAGTAGTATTTTTCAATGCAGAAAAATCAGACATTGGCAGCATGTCCTCACCTGACACTGCAAGAATTCAAAAGCTCTTAGAAATGCTGATTAAAGAGGACATCTGGAAGCCACTTAGTTCAAAGCCCTGTTTACAGTAGGACTGCTGCTTATGCTAGCTCAAGTCAGCTGTGACTATTGATCTGCTTCTCCATTTTCCTACAGTCTGCATTAAGCTCAAGCTAAAGCTCATTCTCTCCTCTCTCCCTTCAGATTTTTTAATACACTTACCACCACTGCCACTCTGTATTCTCCAGGCTTCTGCTGCTTCTGTGCTCCTTCTGCAGTTTCCTTTCATGTTGTCCAGCCATTACCAGCTTTTTTTCCCATTACAGTCAGGATGGCATTTGAACTGAAGCACATCTTTTTTCCTTGAAAAACAAAGCATGGTGTTTCCTGCCCTCCTACAGACCACAGGACACTGGAAGCATCTGCCTTGAGTGTATTCTCTGAAACTTTGGTGACAGTTTTTTTCGACAGACATACATGACTTAATGGAAAGGTTTCTCCTCTTATTCTTCTTTCTCTAGTGAACACGATTAAGCAAAGAAAAGCAGTCAGCTGTAACTTGCCCAGAACCTTAGAGGCCATGTACAAAAGATTTCTTCCTCATATCTCTTAAACAGTTTATACAGAACGTAAAGACATGAACAACATAATAACTGCTGCTCAGACTGATACCGCTTCAGGGAAATCACTGGGAATACAAGCAGCAGAAGACACGCCTATATAATCTCTGGAACTAAATTTAGACAGAGCTGTATCTCTGCCTAATTGTTCAACCCATTTCCTCCTCTCACCGTGGAACAAGGATTCCTTCTGGAGCAGATGGATCACGTTCAGTGTCTTCTGTTTAGCTTTTCTCCTGGGAACCCCATCTTTTACAATTGCTCACCTTCTGCCTATTCTTTCTGAATACACCTCCAGACAGGCCTGTCAGAACTCGCTCCCTTTGGAGCAGAGAGTTTTTCTGTGTTACACTGCAATCCATGACACCCAGCCAGCTGTTCAGTTTATATTGGAAGGATCCCAAGAATGACCAGTCCCACTGTACTATCTCAAACCAGCCTGGCTTTTTAACATGGCTTCAAAACACACATGAAAGGTTCTCTACTTGATGAAATACGATAAAAAACAGAGGAAGACTTCAGGTGCAACGTCCTAACTGTACAGCCTGAGAGTTCTTTTGGGATGGTTTTTCTCGTAAAGTATTGCAGTATCCAGCATGCTTGACCAAAATGCTTGGGCCCATCATCAGCATATTGATAGGAGAAGTGAAAATAAACTTCTGGTTGATGAGTAGTAGGCTCTTGAATATGAAAACCACTCCACTTAAACAACTAAATAAAGTTTTCAATTTGGGTTGAAATAGGGCTGCTGATAAGGTAGTTTATTAACCCCACTATTAAATAATGGAGTTAGGCTGATTATACACCTGATCTGAGCTGAGTTGACCAGATGGCTGCTTGACCCTGAAAGGAGGAGTCCAGTTCATTCATCTCTCCTCTCCTTTCTTCCTTTTCGCTCTCACCACGACTGTTTAACCTGCTCCCTTCCTTATATTGGCCCTAGTGCTCCTCTGACTGCATGCTGAGCAAGCTCAGCTCACCGATATAGTAAAAAACCAATCTGAGGGAAAAAAACCACCAAACATCACCCAAAGAGTTCTCTGACCACTTTCAAGTGGAAGGAACTTAGTACAAGATCAGAAGACAGTGACAGCCACTCTAACAGAAAGAGAGGTATAGCAAAGCTGGAAGGACACATAGAGGGAGAGATGTGAGGGGAAGGGAAAAAGTGGAGCTTCTCCATAGCTCCATTAGGAAGAAGACATTACTAACTCTGGAGATCCCTGTGAAGACCCAATAGAGCTATTTGAGGAGACTCTGGATCCCACCAGGCTGTTGCTAGTCCCAGTATCAAAGCAGCTCACTGCTCTGCCAAGGAAGGCAGAACTGAAGATCCAGACAAGTGGAAGATTGTTTTAACTTTTTATTTTAATAGGCAAATTAAACCTAGAAACATTTTCAACCAACTTTTCTCAAGAACTACTAACCTTTTTGGGATCCTCTTCTAGTGATTATTCTCCCCGCTGCCACAACAGACAGCATTAGGCTGCTGCCTCCAAACACAGGACATAAGCTGTGGGCTGGTGCCATGGGCCACAGTGATATCAGCCACCTAAGCTAACTCTGAACTAGGACAGCTACTTGTCTGATATAATCCAGTAGGAAAAAGCTGTACTGCTTCCAGTACTCTGGTGATTTTCTTTAACTATACACAGCATTGTAGGTGTCTTATTCTGAATAACAAATACTTCTATCTCATTTCGATAAATAAGTGCTTATTCTAACAAATAAGAATGACAAGAAACATTTTTTTTCTCTCGGGACTGGAAGCATTTTCATTGCATTTTTTCCCGCGTTCCAACTAGAAAGCTAGTATTTTCTGCTGGCAAAGATTTGTGAGAAAAAAGGTTTCTGAGAAAAAACTATTTACAAAATTCTCATCAAAAAAACATACAAGCCATGTGGAAAAAAAAAAAAGAAAGAAAGAAAAATAGGGTGGGAGGGTGGGAGATGATTACGTAGTTAGACAGAATGTCCAGAAATTCTTCAGTGCCTCCCATGCCTGTTGAAGTAATACAAGGACTTGAAACATCACTAAATTATACTCTGTAAAAGTATGCAAATTATTTCTTCTTATCTTCTTGTCTGATCCCAAAATATGCATCTGCATAAATACTTTTAGGTAAAGGCAGTGGCAAAAGCAACAACATTTTTCATTTTCTTTTCATTTGAAGTTTTATTTTGTCTGCTGCACAGTAGCCTGAATTTGGATAAAAACAACTATATGCCACTTGCTACACACAGCTGTGCTTATGTTAGCAGACAATCCATTCATTCTCTGTTCTCTTAGTGAGTTTCTTGAACACAACATATATATGATACTGGCTCCCAGGGTAACAGCCGTGAATCTCAGAAACTGAAAGCTGCAAGAGCGATTCAAGTAGAAAGGCCACCTCATGGGACAGAGAGGGCTAATCCTCTTTAATTGAGTTTGGATTTTCTTTCACTGTGTGTACTAGTAAGTGGCTTTAGAAGCCAGAATATTCACGCAGGTGACTGTCCATGTAAGAAAATACTGAAAGAAAGTGTATTTCCAAACACATGATACTTGCTGAGGTGTTTTTCTAAGTCAGGGAACAGAAACAGTACTGATGGATCCGGGTGAACCACTGTGGTGAAGCTACATGCCTCAAGGTTAAGTCCCCTCAGCAAACTCATTTTAAAGGATCCCAAGGCTAACAAATGGGAAGATTTGCACCAGCTTAATTTTAACTTTAAACAGCAAAAATTAAGCCAGGCAGAGAAAACTCTTTTCATAGGTATCTCCTAATGTAGAAAATGCATGTACATGTTTCAATGTTTACTTCAATGATTGGCTGTGTGTATGCAGGTGAGGTAAAAAGGTAGGTTGGATACCCATGAAAGAAAATTTGACTAAACAGACATGGTTGTGACTGATAACATGTTCAGAAATTATTTGTTCAGAATGTCCCAGGAGAGAACTGTGATTATCAGACAACGGAGAAATGCATCATTTTCTATGAGCAAAACATCAGCATTGAATTATTTTTTGAGTGAAGGAAACCCAGAAGTTTCCTACACAAACAGTGAGAAAAAATGTTCACTGTTTCCCAATTCCCTCCATAGTGAAAGGCCCTGAAAGGCTCTTAAAACTGGGGTTTTGACCCAGGCAGCTACAAGAGGTAGGCAGCTTAGATAAGGTAGGAGGAATCTCCTTCTAGAGGTACCTTTCTGTCTCCATTAACTACAAGAGAAGTTTCCACATCCAGCTCAGTCTAAGTGTCTTGGTAAACCAATGCCAGTCAAAGTCTCTGAGATTTTTAAGGATCAATAGAAACAAAATCCTTGCTTTTTAATTTCACTAAGAAATACGCTTGACCTGGTCTACAAATATTTCTCATTGCCATGACTCTCAAAAGAGATCCTAAATCTTTGTTTAGTGCTTGCCATGTCCTTGTTTTGGAGAGTTCCTTCTAAAATATATTCAACAATATATTTGGATATTGTTTGAAATTTGTCTAACACTGAAAAGAAAAACCAAAACCAAAACCAAAACCAAAACACCAACCAAGCAAAACAAAACCAAATAAAAACCAATGAAGGAGACATGGATTTCATTGATGGGTAGCGTTCAGGTTTTTCCAGGGCTAGCTAAAATAATTCTGTCAAAACTCAAAATTAGACTCATTTTTGTAATTTCCTGAAGGGACAGGCCTTCCCACACATAGTATATTTTTTCTTTGGAAAAGTGAGACCCTAAGAATGAAAGCTTGGAATGAGGAGTTGGCCAAGTACCCAGTGCTTCAGGGTATGTATAAGAAGTGTGCCTCAGTTACGCTGCAGAACAGGTGCCCCATGTCCTTATAGTTTTCCGTTTCCAGGCTACCTAGGTACATTTTACATTTCCTGAAATGTGCCTGTGGCCAAACAATTCTTCACAAATTTCTTGAGCCATTTTCCTCCCCAAAATGAGACACTACGAGAAATATGACCCAGTGCAAAGAATAAAAAAATGGAGTGCATATGGCCACTGAACCACAGCTCACATAAATCATCACTGTAACATTTACCAACAGTTTTTTTCACTTGGTTGAAATATTTGAGACATTCTTTCCTTTGAAAGTTCAAGATTTTTCATGTGACAGAGAAGGCTATGTTTCCACTACTGGCAACTTTAATCCTATTCCCCATATTGCAGCTTTATTCCAACTTACTTGATCATTTCTAGGTGTCAACTTTGGTATTTTACTAATGCTACAGATGATTTTTCAGGGACCTGACTCCTGGAACCACAGGAATTCCTCAGCATTTTAGCTCTTTTGTATGAAAAATGAAATTTCTGAATCGCATGCTATTGGACAAAAGTATGATCTGATTGTGTCCTAACAGCCTGAAAGACAGAAGAGGAATTTCATAAAACTCTGGGAAATGATGTAAGAATGCTGGCTTGCTGTGTATTTCTGCAGTTTCTTCTCAAGGGCAAATTTCACTATTAGCTAAAGGTAGCTTAGAATTAATTTTATCAGTGGAAAACAAGAAGTTACCTACACGAGTAATGACTCATTGCTGGAGCTATTGGACAAGAGAAGTCAAATCCTATGGTGGGTACTTTACTAATGAATATTACATTTCCTTTTTGAAAGAGACAGTTCTCAGATTGTTGGCTAATTAATGACATCTGTAAAATGTGTTTTTCTAATTAGTAACTAAATTTAGACTATGGTTCCTCGGAGCATGTCTGCTGCATAATAATATCCCTTTAAATGATGGCTTTGTCCCATGCCTAGTTGTGCTGTGATTATCAAGTAAGAATAAAACTCTTCTGGCAGGTGTTTTTGTTTCATGACAAAGAGTTGATAGCTTTGTGAATTGAAGTACTTTTTTATGGTCCCATAACTCATTCAAACCTACGCTGCAGGATGACTTTGTGGTTGTGCACACACAGAAAAATGGAGATAAATTCTTGCGATGCCCTTGCTTCACCAATTCTGCAATTAAACCACATGCTGTTGAGAAACAGGAACACACTGAAATTAATAGACCCACCCGCAAGGTTCTCTGTGTGGGGCTGCGCAGTCAGCACCTCAGACAGTATCAGGGATCTGAAGGAATGAACACACATTAAATACGACATTTCAAAGTAATAAAATCCATTACAGAAGACAGTGCTGGCTTGTGAGAGAACTTGACAGAAAATGAAGTGATCAAAGGTGCTTTGATATGTCCAATTTTGGCTTACACAGCTGAGTTCTTCTACGGCTGATGGAGGTGATGAGAACAGTGTTCTCTTTTGTGTCTTCCTGAGGGAGGGATCAACAAATAAAATAGCTTATGCAGGTGACACAGTGATAGAGCATTTTTTTCTCTATTCCTAGCTCAAATTAAATGAAAGAACAAATAGTTGCAGACTGGGAAGTAAATTTAACTGAATGCCCTTTTATTTGGTTCTGAGCACTGAAATTTTCTAAGATTTATAACAGATTTAGTATTACTTTGCAAATTTTGACCCTTCAGCAGACTAATTACCAGTATGTCTTTCAGAAGACTATGCAGTTTTGTTATTTGCTCCCAGGAAAATATGTGCCATTCTGTATTCTCACAGCACAGGTGTTCTTAACTGGGAAGGGACTTTTACATCAATAAGAAGTAATTTATGTATGTGTTATATTTGCAGTGTTTCTGTGAAGCATCATAACAGAATTATATTGTCTCTGCCAACAATTATGGCTAGTAATAAATTAAGTCTACTATATGGATGCTTCTTACAAAGTATGCCACAGAATTATGAGTTAAATTGGACTCAGACACAGATGCTTGAAAGTATCAGTTGAAACTTAAAATCTCAATGAAAAGACAAACCATTTTGTACTACAAAGAGGCTTAATGCCTAATGTTCTAGAAATGTTTAATAACTTAAATGTCCACAGCAACTTCCATGACTCAGCATTAGACATTTGCAAATTAAGCAGCAGATATCCACCATAGGAAAGATCAGTTTAAGGGAACGGGGTATGGCAACAGAATTGGCCCAGATTCCCTGTGAGTGCTTTCAAATATCTTTGAAATAATTTGAGTTATTCCAAATGCTTACTAGAATTTTTTAGTGTGTTCTTCACAATGATAGAGGAGATAAAGGATGATGCTATTAATAACTTGCTGTTCAGATGAACAGTGCCATGACTGTGCAAACTAGCTGGACCTGTAAATCTATCAACAGCACCCTGAGGCCACCTCAGGGGCAGGGACAGAGGGAGAGATAAAACAAGGCAAGGCTCAGGAAGCCACATGGAGGAACTGTTGGCTGCAGCCCACACAGTTCACGTCCCAGGCTCTGTGAGCATCCCCTCTGCCAAAATACTTCCCTGAGGAAATCGGGGTTGTGAGAGAGCCCTGGAAGGTCAGAAAGCCAGAAATAAAAATTTTACAGCCATTTATTGGCTGTACTCCTGTGTTCTAGCTCCTTCCCTGAGCTAACTTAAGATAGGACTGCTTTTAACAGATGAATAACTTGTTTACTGGGACCTGGGCTAGTGGAGACATAGACCTGTGACTGTTAAGTGGAATTGCTCATCTTGTCAAAGTATATTCACTCAGACAGCTCTTTCCAACAATATTTTTCCTTTTTTCATGAAGAGCCAAAAAGAAAAATTATTTGGCTCATGTGGATTTTGTCCCTTCCTAGACTCCATATCTTTTATGTGTGGAAAGACTGAGGATGGAAGAGGATCAGATACTGCCTTTGAGGTACTTCTTGGTCTTCTTCCTTAAGACATGACTGAATCAAGGAGTCAGTTTCCAGCTGAATATCTTCAGGAAGAGGTTTTAGAATCAGAAGCAGTCTTCTGAATGACGGCACTGACATCTAACACATTGCTATTCTCCACCTTACTTCAGAGCTTCAATGTGCTCTTACTGTTCAACTCTTCTACTTTCTCTCTCAAACCTCTCCCATGCCTGCAAGTTTGCTAGCACAATTTGGGTGAAAGATTGTTTTCATTTAGCCCAAACAGTGCTCTGCCCACATCTCCAGAAAATCCATACCTTCTGCTTTGTCATTATCTCCTCTCTCAGGATCATCAATGTTGCAGTTTCTCCCTGGGGTTATTGCTAGTTATCAGCCCTTCAGATCCTAGAAACCACTGCTGCTCACAGGCTGCACCTCAGTCCCCTCTACCCTTAAGCAATAAGGAGCTTTTGAGGCTGTAGCTCCTCAGTCAGGAAAGCAACATGCACGGAAATCACTGAGACAGACTTTTGGGGATCTCTGGTCAGAGAAGGTCAGGCATTGTGGACTGCTGAGGTGCAGTTCAGTCTTTAATGGTGTAACTCATTTGACTTCAGCACTTAACGTGAAAGGCCATACACAGGAAACTGCCAGCAATCTATTACCTTGGGAAATATCTATTTTACATTCAGAAGGAAAGATTAGTTGCAAAAATCTATGAAGATATGGCTGAATACATCCATATCCACACATGTCTTTTCTTGTCAGACACACCCTTTCCTGTCTCCATGTATTTGTAAGGGACTTCATTTAGGTTTCTTCTCTGCTACAGTTCGAAAGGGAGGGAAACAAAATAGTCTCCTCTGCCTGCTTAAGACCCATTTCTGACAGGAGAATGTTGTTGCCAATTATTACTCTTCAGTCAGTTGAGGGCTCTATGATGTACAGGGTGCCAACAGCAGCATCCCAGGAGGGCACTGCTTTTCAGTGGAAAAGGCCAAAAAACAGCCTGACAGCCAGGACAGGTGTGGTGGATTGTCCTTGGCAGGACATCAGGCGCCCACCAAGCCACTCTGTCACTTCAACTGCTCACCTGGACAGGGAGAGGAAAACACAAAAAATGAAAAGCTCGTGAATTGAAATAGAAAAAGGGAGATCATCTACTGTTTACAGTTGTGGGCAAAACAGACTCAGTTCGGAGAAATTAATTTAATTTATTGCCAATAAAATAAAGCAGGGCACTGCAAAATAAGAACAAACCTAAAAACACCTTTCCCCTCATCCCTCCCTTCTTCCTAGGCTCCCAACTCATCTACCTCCTCCTCAAGAGCAGTGCAGGGGTAAGGGAGAATGGGGATTGTGCTCAGTTCATGACACTTTGTCTCTGATGTTCCTTCCTGTTCACACTCTTGCCCAGCTCTGGCATGGAGTCTCACCCACAGAATACAGTCCTTCATGAATTTCTCCAACATGGGTCTTTCCCATGGGCTGCAGTCTTTCATGAACTGCTCCCATGCAGGTCCCTTTCAAGTGGTGTATCCTTCAGGAACAGGGAAATCTCTGGACTGGTGCCTGGAGCACATCCTCCCTCTCGTTCACTGTGTGTTGTCACTTTGGTGTCTGTGCATAGCTGTTTCTCTCACATTTTCTCACTCCTCTCTCCCAACATTTTTTACCCTTTATTAAATATGTTCTCTCATACAAGGTGCTACCAACATTGCCAATGAGCTCAGCCTTGGCCAGCGATGTGTCCCAACTTGGAGCCAGCAGGAACTGGCTCTGTCCAACACGGCAGAAGATTCTGGTGTCCTCTCACAGAAGCCACCCCTGTGGCACTCCCCCCACACACTACCAAACTCTTGCCACGTAAACCCAGCACAACTGCACAGCTGTGCTGGGATACTCTCTCATAATACTAATGTGAAGGAATTCCTTCATATTGGTCCTCATACACTACAAGAAGTGGCTGTTCAAAAATGTATGCAAAGGCAGCTGAGAAAGAACTGCAACTACCAGCTTTGTAATCTCTATCAAGACAGGAGATGGCGTTATCCCCATCTTTTTAGTGAAACAAAATAGCTGGTACCCAAAGTAGTGACAGAGACCATAAGTAGGGGACAACAGATCCTAGCATTTTAAGTGGAGACTTCTGGGATGAACGTAAATTCATTAATTCATCTATTGAAAAAGTGGAGTTGTGTGGAATTGTTTTGCACCAGGAGTTGCTGATCCATTAGGACCACAGTAAGAAGGACACACAGACTCTGCAAAGTAACAATTAAACGCTGTTTATTGGAGCTAGAAGTATAAAGATGTAATTGCCAGTACCGAGTGGGAGCTACCCGTGGGCTCTTTTGTTATCACCCAGATGAGTCTGTCCTGCACAGTTCACTGCTATGTGGATCACTGACTCCTCGATGTACAATGGTCTTCCGGTCAGCACCTCTACATTCCCCCCCTTGACCCACATGCAGTTGAATCTCTTTGCAGGTACTAAGAGTTACCAATTATATTAGCAAGCATTTTGGCTACTATAGAGATTCTTATATACAAAGCAATCCTGTGAAGAAGAATAATACAGCATAATGACAAGAAAAACAAATAGCAGTTAAAAGAAGAAGTGCACAGCAGCAACAATATCAGGACTAGGACCACCAAAGGTGTCCTGTCACTGCACTCCACCTGTCATCCCATCTTCTCTAAGGCAATGGTGGTGCAAATTTCACCACATGGTCCAGTTGCTTGTGTGATGAAGTCAACAAGGAGTTTTGGTGCAGCTGGAGAGTGGGGGCATCCAGCACTGTTGTAGCGATGATGACATGGACTCTCTTGTTTCCAGGGAAGAGAATCATTTATTACACTCATGCAAGGCCTTTTATAATGTACAGCAATGCAAGGCTTTTATACGGAGCTAAAAATATACTATCTAAAAATGTTCTTGTTAGCACTCTTGTTAACTAAACAAACACACATTGGCCATATGCCGTATCTCCTGTGCTGCTGTCCACGTGCTCCTTTGATCAATTAGCACTTTGATCAGGTGTTGTACACACGAAGGTTACATAACTTGTTCTTGTCTTCATGTCAGCTGTACATTTCCCAAAGTGCTTGTCGTGAATTGTCACTGAACAGAAGTGAACAAAGGCCTTTTACGTATTCAATACGACTTTTCTTGTCTCCCACACTTTGTGTCTGTTGATACACACCAGCCGAAAGCTATAATGCAGGACTTCCCACAGAAGTTCTGCATGAGATAAAACAAAGGTGTTATTTTAGGTTACAACTCAGGAGTTTGTGTCTCTTCTAGTATGAAATTATTAATACAGCCATTAGTTCTGCACACTGACCACTATCCTCCTCCTACATTGCTTAGATGGATTGTAGATGGCAGCCTTCTACAGCTCTCCCTTTTGACATACTTGACTGATCCATCTGTGAACCAGGCATGCTGTCTCTGCTTAGAGGCAAGATCTTCATCTGTTGGGGCTTCCCTAGCCCAGGCAGATGCTTATCAGTTCCAGGTGAGATTGAGCACAATATAAACCCCACGACACAGAAATTTTGGGGACTCTTCCTCCACCACTCAACAGATACAGTCTGCAACCACCAAGAAGACCAGAAGAAGAGGACCAATGGAATGCCATTGGAATCTATGGAGTGGTTAATTGGTGATACCTTTTTTCTACTTAATCTGTTTCTCTGTTACTCTCTTTCTCTGTCCCACTCCTCCCTCCACCTCTCCCCTACCCCCATCACTCTCTCTCTATCCCTCATTTATTGTCAAATAGAATCTGTACTATTGACATCAGCATGTGGTCTTGTTTGCACCTTAATTCAGGCAGAGGCATCCGTAAGGCCCCAAACAACTCACTTGATGAGGTTTTTAAAAAGGCTTACAGTTGTTCATGTACTCTGAGTTGGATGCACGGGAGAAATACTGACAAGATATTCTCAGGAGATCAAAACAACAAAAAAGAACTTTGTTGGCAACTTTAGAAAATCAGAGAACTTTGACAAAAAGTTTAGAGCAGCATTTAATCAACATGAAACACTTCTCAAAGCATTAACTTGGCCAAATTGATGCCTAAAAATTTTTGGTTTTATACATTTTTCATATATTTGTAGCTTTGTAGACTGTTAATACATGGTTATATAGCTCCTAGTATTTTTTCTACCCTTGCTCTTAGATTCTAGAATAATAAGTTAAGCCTCTAACACACTCTTGAAATTCTGTTTAGTCTTATTTTGAAGAAGACAACAGCTAAGAAGGACATTTTGTTTTGCAACCATAATCTGAAAAGACATAATAAGAAATAAGGTAAAGAAGCTCCTGGAACAATTCCAAGGGGCAGACCCAAGGGGGCAACTGAATCTCCTACTGGATGTACCTGCTAAATATACTAATTATTTAACCTTATAAAAATTGTATGAATTTGATTCTGCATATGTGCATATACCCATGTTTTGTGCATCTGAAAGCTTTCATTGAAGACTTGCTTTTACATTATCATTCTTAACATTGTTTGGAAAGGTTTTATGTTTTATTCCAAGCAACAAAATTAACTTCACAAACTCTAAGCCCATTTGATTTTAAGTCACTCAAAAATTTCAAGAAGAGGAAAATAGAAGAAGAAGAAAGACAGAAAAGATACAGAAAATCACATAACTCCTGGGTTCCAGGGGTGTTCAGATAGAAATTCCAAGAGAAGGTAGGGTAAAGATGTGTGATTGCCTCATGTTTGGTCTTAAATACGCCTTTTAGTCTTTCTGGGTCTCCCTCAGGTGGGGCTTCCAGTCATTTGGCCACTCAGGGGCTGGGCTGGTAGCCACTGCTGGGCTGGGATACAGGCTCTAGGGGGGGTGGGGGGGTACAGGGCAGGGCACTGCCTCCCCAGGGCAAGGCCTGACCTGCCCCTTACCCCCCCCCCCAAAATGTTTTGAGCCGACAGTCTCCTCCAGTCTCTCATAACCACCCCATGGCTCGAGACATTGACTGGGACCACAGTAATGGTACCTTTCTTCTTGTGGCAGCAGCAGGATTGGATAGAGCAGAAAGGAAAGACAAGGAAAGTATACAGGAAATCATATAACAATTGCTATTTCAATTATCAAAGCATGAACCTACTTTATATAAAAATTTATCTCTATGCAAGTCATTCCTCCCCACCCCATGAGTCTCTAAAATTGCAGCGATGCAAAAAAAAAGGGGCGATGCAAACCAGAGTCTGGGGGGAGAGTTCATGAACCAGTCTTTCAGCTGCAGTGACCAAGGAGTTCAGCAGATTGGTCCATGATTTCCTTTGTGTTTCTTGAAACAGCACTCTTCTTTGGTGAGATTCAGCATTATTGAACTACAGACAATTTTATAAAACTATTTTTGATATTTGCTGGACTTGTGAGCTGAGCTCCAAAATAGCATATGTCAAGTTCAAATTAAGGTTCTCTATGGACAAACTCTAACAATCAATAGTTAGGCACCTTGCCTTTTTGAGTCTGTCATTTTACAGGTCCAGGTATGCCCACAACCCAAAAAAATATACATGCCCCAGATTACCACACTTATCCCTCCCACCAACCAAGTTTCAGGGGGATGCCCAGAACCTGTACTCAGGGAAAGAGGAAAAGGTCAGTGGGCAACATGGGAAAATTACATTCCATAAAAATTCTACTGCCTAATAGTCTGGATTGCCTCAGGTGTGGGAGTCAAAGATACACAAAACTCAAGTCATTCCAACCTCCTCAGCATATCATTTCAGTCAGGGTCCTAGCTTCGGACCAAATACCTTTTCAACTTTACCAAACTCCTCAGTGGTTCTCAAACCCAAAATCTTTCTTCTTCTCTTAACTACTTACAGCTTCTTTGAGAAGAACTTTCTTCTTTGAGAGAACTTTCCACTGTCACTTCAGCTCCTGCCAGTCCTCTTTCTCCCTCCTTCCAGGGGCCACAAACAGTTCCACATTCCCTTCTCTGCACAATTATGCTTCACATATCACTTACCGTTACTACATGCACTTCCCTCAAAATAGTAATTTTATGCTTTGCTCTGAGGAGGTAGGAAGAGGTACACAAATTTGATTCCATAATCATATGAAATCCTATGTGAGCTCCCAAAACTAAATTGAAGGAAGAATCTTTCCCATCCACTGTGACAACCAGAGAAAAAAATACAAACATGTTAAAACATTGCTGGTAACAAACCAGCCATACATGAACATATAAGCCATATATGAACATAAATATAAAATCATGTAATCACTCAAAGCAGTGAAGAACAGCACCTTTTCAGTCCTGTTGTCACTTCACCCTCTCATGGAACACTCCTAGAAGGAAAAAAAGTGGTCCCACTTGGACCTACTTCAAAGGAGGAACTATCCACCTGCTACTCTTTTGTGTTCTCTGCCCTAGAAAGTTTCGTTGAATCTTTAATCAAACCAGCAACAACAATCTGTGAAAACAAGCTTAGAAGACTTCAAAAATGCAACAATCACTAATAAAACTTATTTGGTAAAACTTATTTAAATTATCTACTACTTTAACAATACTGATGGAGGATTTTTAGCTCCATGTAGGCAAACTTGAGTTAGAGTAGCCAGCCATCTGTTTGAGACCTTTTGAATTTTAGATCAAACGGTTTTTGTCTGATCTATACATTCTGTTATGTCCTATTTTGCAAATTTGGACTCTATTCATGTAAAATTTTTTCTTTGTGTGTGATGTTAGAGTGGTCCTCAAGGAAAAGGATACCACTCTCATTGCTTTCTTGCTCACTTACCCCTCTGGCATTTGAAACCATATTTGCTATTACAATTGTTAGCTACAAGGTCCTGCTAGGATGGTTGACTAATCTAGGATGAAACAACCATGCTCCCATACTGGGGACACTGTTCTGAAAATACAAAAATATAAACCATTTAATGTTTTTCATTTAGAGTTTCATGTTTTGTTGCAGCTTCATCTATGATGGATTTTCTGTTTACTGTATTGTCCAATAGTTGTCTGTGTTCCTCTTTGTCCAGGGCTAATTTTACTCACATAATTTAGAAGTCTCTGGCTGTAGTTCTCACAGCTTTGTGGGTACTCAAAAGTCCTTTCCAATTCTGCTTAAGGAGTTCTTTATTCCACGTCCAGACATACACTCAGTCTTCTGGCTGGTGAGGATATACTTGAACATTCAGGGTTATTAGTGAGACTTAAACAACAAACCTGCTAGCCAATCAGAAGGGCTGGAAGGAGGATCCAGGAAACTACAGGCCTGTCAGCCTGACCTAAGTGCCCAGCAAGGTAATGGAATAGATCATCTTAAGTGTGATCACATGGTACCTACACAATGGCCAAGGGCTCAGGCCCAGCCAGCACGGATGTAGGAGGGGCAGGTCCTGCCTGGCCAACCTGATCTCCTTTTATGACCAGGTGACCTGCCTGGTGGATGCCGGGAAGGCTGTGGATGTAGTCCACCTGGACTTTAGCAAAGCCTTTGACACTGTCTTAGGTTACAATGTAAGATCTAACCAAAAGTATGTATTCTATCACCATCTGTTAAAACCAGGTGGGGCAGTGCTCTTTATCTCTTCCATGACACATCCCTGATAACTCCCTCTGGAGAGATATTTTTCTGTTAATGGCTACTGCATGACTCATAAAATGGCATCATCCCATTGTGAAATGCCCCACCCAGGGGGAGGAACCAAGCATTCCTACCTGGATATAATCTGAGGTTTGGAACATCACACTCAGCCCTTACCTACTGGATTCCCAGAGGACAAGAACTACATAACTACCACTGGACCTTCAGAGAAAGACTAGACCCTTCTACAGGATCACCGCTTCAACAGAAATATATCTATCACCTCAAGAGGACTGCAGCCACCATTTAACTGGACTGCTACTGCCACCCTGACCGACAGGGTGTCAGGTTGTATCCTAGCTCTGTCAGTGTTTTTGTACTATTGCATTTATTTTTAATTTCCCTATTAAATTGTAGTTCTGATTTTGAGCCTCTCACTGGTTTGCTCTCAAACTAGTACATCTTTTGGCGCCCATTGTGGGCCCAGTCCTGAGAGAAGTCAGAATTACAATTTTGTATTACAGAAACCACCTATTCACCATGATGTTCAGCATGCTTACATGGGTCTTGTACCTTGCTCTCTATATTTTTCCACACATGGGGAACTACCTGCCTGTTGTAATGCTCCTGTTGAGACCAAGGTATAGTATAAGAATTGCTTTATTGATTTATTGTGTTTTGCGGTGGCTAAGTCCACTTTACACCCCCCAAGTTACCCTAAAAGTGATCTCTCCCCACAACACTGTGCTAGAAAGTTCTCCTTTTGTCTAGATTCTGTTAGTTGCTAGCCCTCTCCCCCCTCCCATCCCTTTTCCCATTGGCCCCTGCTATGTCACTCAACCTTGCCTCTGCCCCCTAGCCCTCAAACTATTGGTTTTGGATGCTCTGCCCGCCTTTGGGAGTTTTCGGGATAAAATGGGCACGGGCTTTCGGTTCTGTGTTCTTCTTGCCTCTGTTCCCCTTTGGGTGTGTTGCCATTAAACACCTCTAAATCACATGCAAAGAACCCCTCTCGCCTCTTCGTCTCCGGTTCGTGCACAGACTGTGTGTGTGAGTGGCTGTTCGCGGCTATCTGCGAAGGTGAGCTCGTGTGCACGCGTAGGTGCTAGGAGAGTGCCACCTAAGTGTGTCCGCGAGGGACAGTGGAACTGTGGAATAAACACCGAAGCTCTCTCTCAATAATTATGTCTATTGCATAATAATGTCTGAGGCAATGAACATCATTCAGAATATATACTCAACTTTATTTGACTGTCCTAGTCTGGGCTGCTATGTCTGGGGCCTCCTCAACAATCCCACCCAGCCCCTGGGGGGAAGAGTAGAGAATGGTTTTTCCCAGCCTTTCAGAGCTGACACAGCAGTTTTTGAAAATACTGAATTCCCTCTGCATGTCAAGGATGGCATAACCTTGTTGTCAGTTCTGTTTTCTTTTTTGTCTATGACCTGCACCATGTACACCATGCTTAGAGTCAGAACAATGCTTGGTGTGGCACTGCATCCTCAGGATGAGGAGAAAAAATGCAGCAAAGCAACAGGCACCATGTCTATACAAACTGTCACACAGAGAGAAAAAGAACCAAAAGAACCGTCAGTGCCTCCACACAAACCATCACTGAGCCAGGACAGCCTAAGCTGGTCGCAGTTGCCCCTGTCCAGAAGAAGAAATCGAAGAGCAAATCAGTCCACATAGTGACTGATGAGGATGCAGCAGGACCTTCGCACCCAGCAGAAGAGACAGAGTCAGAGATCATCACTCAGTCTCTATCCCTGGGTGAGCTGTGTGACCTGTGGAGGGAGTTCACCCGTCAGACCAACGAGTCCATCCTGACCTGTCTGTTCCATATCTGGGACGCCGCAGCCAATGACACCATTCTGGACGGAAGTGAGGTCAGGCAACTGGGATCCCTGTCGTGGGATGTGGTCATTGACCAGGGGATCAGGAGAACCCAGGAAACTCTGAGCCTCTGGCAGTGACTGCTGGTGAGTGTAAGGGACAGATACCTTTGTAAAGAAGATCTCCAGGTGCACCAAGGAAAATGGAGCACAGTGGAACAAGGTATCTGATGCCTAAGGGAATTGGCTGTGCTGGAGATCATTTTCTCAGAAGATGAGAGATTCCCTAAAAGCCCAGATGCTGTGCAGTGCATGTCACAGATGTGATAAAGATTTGCATGGCTTGGACCAGAGATGTACTCCTGTTACCAGGCAACACTGCAATGGAGGGAAGGAGAAGACAAGGTGGGAATGTTGGTCAACAAACTAAGAATTTACGAGGACACTGTCACCGCCCCATTTCGTACCCATGTCTCGTCTGTGGAAACAAGGCTGGCTGAGCAAGTCTGGAGCTTGGAAGAGAAAATTGAAGAAGGCCATCAGAAACTGAGAAATGAGCTTAAGGAAGGAATTTACCACACCTTGCCAGAACCAACAAGAGACACTGCCATTAGGAGCAGATGTCCCCCAGCCAGGGAGAGAGGATACACTCCACGAGGTAACCTCTGTTTTTTCCTTCAGGAGCATGGAAAAGACAACAAAGGACATTTGACTTACCAGGTTTATAGAATGGGTCGACGGGGTGAGGAATTCAATGCTTGTAAACCTCTTCTGGAATGTGTGCACGTGGCTATCTAAGTATCACAGCCTAAGTTCATATCCTTGCGGTTTCACTAATAATGGTATCTATTGTAGGGGAGGAACATAGGGATGTGTTTTCTCCCAACCCTTCAACCACTTCTTCAGGCCTACCACAACAGTTTTTGAAGGGTT
Organism: Struthidea cinerea; assembly: GCA_013397865.1. NCBI lineage: Eukaryota > Metazoa > Chordata > Aves > Passeriformes > Corcoracidae > Struthidea > Struthidea cinerea. Next base: position 3,774 of record VZTI01001624.1, on the reverse strand, counting down.
TAAATTTCCCCTAGATGCTAAAGATACTGTACTCTTGCAGATGTTTTTGCTAAGCTTATTCAATACGGTCCATTCAGCATTTAGAGACAGGGTGGGGTTGCCTTGGGTAGCTACCCCAAAATCTGTCCCAGAGACTAGAGATGCTGCCCGGAAACCTGCCGCAGGGTCCGGGGACACTGCCCAGCATCACCACCTGCAAACAGAGGGAAAGGTGGATAGCACAGCAGTGGAACCAACAGACAATACAACTAACTGTTCAGGCTCCAGCCAAACCACAAGGGTAGCCATGGCCAGCAGCAGTCACCCCTGTGCAAAGGAGAACGTATAAAACCAAATCAAGTATGTCTGGTTAACAATGATGAGGTACTGAGGTGGTACAATCCTCCCTGCCCCTCCCCTCCCTTCCAGGCTGCACCGTGATCTGAGAAATGCTTGTTAGGCCTTGGCCTTAAAAACAGCACCTGGGCTCAGCTCTTTCTGAGTTTATCAGAAATACTGTCTGCTCTCAAGAACTGCTAACAAGCTCCCGTTTTCCTTATGACCAGCCTTGGAAAATGCTCCTCTTGCCTGAATGGCATAACATTCCTGTTCTCACACTTTCAAAGAAAGTGCTGACCCAAACTGTGGCCAGGATGAAACATTGTTATGACTAAAGCCCACTCTCCTGCAACCCTACAAACAGCAGTCCAAAATGGGGCCCTTTGAGCTCTCCTGCACCACAGCGGGCCTGTGACCAGCAATCTCCCTCTGAGCGGGATACCTCTCAGAGCCAGCAAACCCTCAGGTTTGCTATACCTGGAGGATCGCCGAAACACGACGTATCCTGGGCCAATACCTCACTCCTCAAGGCCCAATCCTTCACCTGTCGGGAGATGCAAAGGCATCCAAAGTGAGTATTTCACTGACCTCTGAATGGAATTTTTCACAGGTACCTTGCTTGCACTGACTGTTTCTGTCTGCGTGCATGCCCCTGCGCATATGCTACAGCAAATCTGAGAGAAATACTGCTTTCTTAGATGTCTAAGTATTCAGGCCTGAAAGTAAAGTTAAGTTATAGTTACAGGCTTACTGAAGTGCTGCTAGGTGTTGTTCTTTTGCTAAGTTGTTACACATAAGATAAGCTAAGTGTTGCTAAGTGTCCTTTTGTTAAGTTGCTAAGCTCGACATCGAAGTTATAGTTATGTTAGGCTATATGCTGTTAAGTGTTACTCCTCTCTTAGATTGTTAAGTTATACATAAAGTTTAAATTAAAAGTTAAGTTGGATATAAGTTAAGTGTTTTCTCTATGTTAAATTGCTCGGGTTAGGATACAAGTTAAGTTAATGTTGAGTGTTGTCAAGCTTTTGGGCTGTGTTCCGTTTTATCCTTGCCCTGACTGTCCTTTTGCCCCTAGTACCAGTCACACACACACCCACACACCCACACACCACCCAGGTAGTTCTAGGTTCATTTCTGCTTTGAGTGCCTGGATTTTGTTTGGTTTCGTTGTTGCTTGCTTTCCCTTGTTGAGCCTTAGGTGTCCTGTAAGTGGTAGAGTGAATCTTGCCAACGAACTTCTTGTGCTTTGAGCCAACAAGTACTGTAAGGGAAAGCTGAAAAGAACTTTGAAGAGAGAGTTCAAGCCTTGTGATCGAGGCCACAGCCCGCGAACAGTGTGAGGCCGGTAGCGGCTCCCCAGCGCACCAGGCCCGGGGCTTCTTGAAGTCAGGTTGCTTGGGAATGCAACCCAAAGTGGGTGGTAAATTCCATCTAAGGCTAAATACCAGCACGAGACAGAGGGATGGATCTAACCACGGACAGTATTGTTGCGGTGAGCCATGGCCAACGCCATGGTCAGCCAGACCAAGTGGACCAAAGCGTCCACTGGTTTGATGCCTCCACAGCTCAAGGGCCTTGAAGTTACAGTGAGCACCCAAAACGCTGTGTAAAATATGCAGACTATTGGCTGCTGCCCTCCCCTTCCCTTATTTTTGGTTGCCTTTCCAGAAAGTTCTATGCTCCTCGGTGGTTGATTGGCCCCTGTTACTCCTCCCCACCTACTCCTTCTCCCATTCGCTCTAATCCCTTCTCCCCGCCCTTGTTACAACCCCTAACTGATGTGTCATTGGTTATTGTGTGTTTCCCACGCCCATTTTGTAGGGGTATAAAACCTCATGCCAGCCCCCCTTTCTCGGCTTTCTCCGTGGCTTTCCCAGGTTCTCCAATAAACCTTTCCCTGCCCTGACGAAGGAGTCAATCCGCTTCATTCCTGCCTCCTCCACTCACCCTTGCTATCAGTGGGTACGGTGAACCCAAGCAGGAGCTTCGCCTGCCCTTCTGTGCTGCAATCGGACTCCACCCCCCCTCCAGTGTAGGTGGAAGATTGCCCGGTGCTTGGGACAGCACCAGGCTGGCTGGCAATAGCACCATGGACAGTATCTCCCAAGTTATCCATGATTGCGAGACGTGCGCTGCAATCAAGCAGGCCAAGCGGGTGAAACCCCTGTGGTACGGTGGGCGGTGGTCTAAATACAAGTATGGGGAGGCCTGGCAGATTGATTACATCACACTGCCTCAAACCCGCCAAGGCAAGCGCTACGTGCTCACAATGGTAGAAGCCACCACGGGATGGCTGGAGACCTACCCTGTGCCTCACTTGAACTCATTGAGAGGGCTTTAAACTAGGTTCGAAGGGGGAAGAGGATGCAACTGGGCTCTCCTGAAGCAAGCCCAAGGGTGGTAAGCCAGAGTCAGGGGTGAAATCAGCAGCCTAGCTGAAGTGCATGTATACTAATGCCTGCAGCATGGGTAACAAACAAGACGAGCTGGAAGCCATGGTACAGCAGCAAAGCTATGATGTAGTCACCATCGCGGAAACGTGGTGGGATGACTTGCAAAACTGGAGTGCTGCACTGGATGGCTACAAGCTCTTCAGAAGAGACAGAAGAGGGAGAAGAGGTGGAGGGATGGCCCTTTATACTAGGGAGGCTTTTGATGCCATGGAAATTGAAAGTAATGAGAATAAAGTTGAATGCCTATGGGTAAGAATTAATGGGAAGGCCAACAAGGCTGACATCCTGCTGGGAGTCTGTTATCAACCACCCAGCCAGGAAGAAGAGGAGGGTAACTTATTCTACAAGCAGCTGGAGGATGTTTCAGGATCACCAGCCCTTGTTCTTGTAGGTGACTTTAACCTACCAGACATCTGCTGGGAACTTAACACAGCAGAGAAGAGGCAGTCCAGGAGGTTCTTAAAGTGTGAGGAGGACAACTTTTGGCCACAGCTGGTGAGTGAGCCCTCCAGGGAAGAGACTACGCTAGACCTGCTGTTTGCAAATAGAGATAGGCTGGTGGGAGATGTGGTGGTTGGAGGCTATCTGGGGCATAGTGATCATAAAATTATAGAGTTCTGGATATTTGGTGAAATAAGGAGGGGCATCAATAAAACTTACACTAGACTTCCAGAGGGCAGACTTTGGTCTCTTTAGGAGACTTATTTGGAGAGTTCCCTGGAAAGCAGCCCTTAAAAACAAAGGAGTCCAGGAAGAGTGGGCATGCTTCAAAACAGAGATCTTCTGGCACAGGAACAGACCGTCCCTGTGTGCCAAAAGATGAGCCGATGAGACAAATGTCCAGCCTGGATGGGCAAGGAGCTTTTGAAGGAACTAAGGAATAAAAAGAGGACGTATCATCTTTGGAAGGAGGGTCAGGTATCTCAGGATANGTATCATCTTTGGAAGGAGGGTCAGGTATCTCAGGATATATTTAAGGGGTGCCGCAGTGCTCTCTCCGGCT